>APFE031294539.1:0-26891 GCA_000404065.3 Pinus taeda
CTCAAATTACATAGCATGGAAAGATCACATGGAGGCTGTATTAGAAGACAATGGCTTGAAGGATTTCATTGATCGAGAAATCCCAAAGCCAGCCTCAACTAATGCACAAGAATTGGCTGAGTGGAAGAAGTGTGTGGCGAAGACGAGATGGATCATCCTTGAGGGAGTTCGAGACCATATTGTCTTGAGTCTCCATGGGAAGGATACTCCATTTTCAATGTGGAAGACATTGAAGGACCTCTATCAGAACAATAGTGACCAAAGGAAATTGGCACTCAAGGATAAGCTTTGAAGAATCAAGATGGAGAAGGGCGATACTATTTCCACATATCTAAACAAGCTCACCACCTGCAGAGATGAGCTTAATAGTGTGGGAATAACTACTGTAGATGATAATATGGTGAGCCTCGCTCTCCTTGGAATTCCAAAGAGTTGGAATAGCTACCAAGACTTTGTCAATGGAAGGGAGAAACTGTCAGATTGGGAACGACTGTGGTCAGATCTTATGCAGGAGGAGATCAAGAGGAGCACATGAGAAGGTTCTTCATCAAAGAATGATGATGAAGAAAATCAAACCTTAGAAAGTGAGGCAAGGAAAAGGAAGGGGAGGCTTCCCATTCTAAGTTGAATTCTTCTCATGGAGGGAAGAAGGGTGACAAGTCTAAAGTGAGATGCTTTAATTGTCATAAGATGGGACATTATGTGACTAATTACCCATCAAAGAAGCCCAAGAAGGGATCCTCGAAAGGATCAAAAGGTGAGGCATTAACCTCTCAGCTCGAAATGGATTTTACCCTCATCACATGCATGGTGTCATCGATGATGGGTTGGGTTTGGTATCTTGACAATGGAGCCTCATTCCACATGACTGGTGATAAAAGTTTATTCAATGCAAGACCTCAAGATGTGCATAGAGATGGGTGACGATGGAAGGTATAGTGTTTCAGGAGCGGACACGACTACTTTTCAAAGGGAGCATGGAGCTCCTATCACCTTGACAGATGTGAATTATGTGCCTAGACTAAAGAAGAACTTGGTATCAGCCGCGATGTTGGAGGACAAAGGCTATGATGTTGTCTTTAGTGAGGGAAAGGTTTTCCTTAGACACATCACCACGAGACAGGTGAAACATATCGGTTCATGAGTTAAAAACCTATATGATCTTGAGGTTCAAGATGCATGCAAAGCCTTGAGGAGAAAGGCAAATGTTAGAGACTTGGTTGTTGAGAGGGAGAGTAAATTACCTCTCAACATGCAATCCCAGAAGAAGTCCCAGACAATTTTGGAGGAGCTACAATTGGACAAGCATAGAGGAGACCAAGTGAAGAGATCCACTCATGCAGATACCTCCATTAAGGGGGAATTTCGATCCAAGTGAGCAGAGGGATCAAATGTAGCCATACCTATAGGTGTGAGGTGGGGTGAGGTTAAGTGATAGTCCCAAGAAGGCTGAAATTGGGTAGGGTCCATTGAGAGGTTTTATCTCATGGCTCGTACCTTGCTACAGGAGCCCAAAGTACATAGTAGCAGGAGGAATCAGTGGGATTGATGTAGTCAGAGATCAAAGTGACAGAGGCTAGAGTAGTCAGATACTGAAGAGTGCATAGAAATATTGACAACAGTGCAAAAAGGCAGAGTCAGTAGAAGCGCAAAGTTTTCAGTTGACAGAGGCAATAGCAGTCAGAGACTTTGATGACAGAGGCATCATACTGATTCAGGTTGGATGTTTTTTTGTTTCCAAACTTACTGGAGAAACAACACTAGAGGGAAGTGTTGCATGTATAACATTCCAAAGGTTCATGACCAGGATCGAGTTGAATTCCTTTCTTGTTGAGAGGGAGTGTTGAAAATAGAACCAAGAAATGATAAAAAAAAGAATCCAGAAATTCCAATTTTAATTTGTCCTTGAATTAAAATTAAATTTAGTCTCATCGGCTACTTAGAAATAATTTATTAATTCATTATGGATTAATTAGTTGGAGAAATTCAAGTTAGAAGTCTTTCTGAATTCATGCAAGAGTTATCCCTTAAATTAAGGAGATTATCCCTTAATTAAGGAGGTAAGATTGAGTTATATTTGAGTTGTAATTAGTTAATTCAGTTTACTGAGTTAAGTCCAGTTAAATTAGTTCCAAGATTTTTAACGAACTAATAGAGAGTTAACAGTCAATTGATGCATGCATGCACTCAAATAGTGTACTCTAGTTAACTAAAGATTCTCTCATTAGAAACTCATGCATGTCTATTTTGAGAAAGGCCCAGTTGAGATTAAAGTCAACGACAGTGTACTATCAGGTGCATGTGTTTCCTGTAAAAAAAAATCATGCATGCAAAAGGAACAGGTTCCTTGAGGTTTGTGCAATACTGATAGAGTGTTAGAGTAGTGTTCCATTTGGTGAGGTGAGAATCATCCACTATGAACATCACAAGGAAATAGGAGCTTGGAGGGAAGAGGAGAAGGCTTGTGAGAAGCCATGATTTCCTGTGAGCATTTGTGAGGATTGTACTGAGAACTGGCTAGCTATGAGAGATAAGGCTTTGTATAATATCTATGTCTTTCCACCTTGTATGATAATACAGATAGTAGGGTTTTTAGATGAGGCTTTCCCCAAAGTATTTTGATGTGTATTATGGTTTCTTCTTCTTCTGGTTATATTGTTCAGCTCTGATTCAACTCAATCTTTAAGCTTCCACAAATTGATAGTAGAAGTAGGTTATAGTATTTTTCTTTTATTTATATTACATTATTGAGTTAATCTACAGTCAGATTTTCTACATAGTCTTAGAGCGAGATTTGTAGAGAATTTTCAGAATTTCTACATGGTATCAGAGCCTAGTTTATCGGAGCTATGAATAGTATACAGAGAAGATAGTTCAAAGTTTGAAGTTTAGGGTTGCAGGTGTGAATCGAATTCTTATCATACTTCAAATTTGGTTAATGGCGTTCTATGGCTTGAGACTCGAGTATGCCTTGGAAGGTAACTCGAATTACATAGCATGGAGAGATCGCATGGAGGCTGTATTACAAGACAATGGGTTGAACTATTTCATTGATCGAGAAATCCCAAAGCCAGCTTCAACTAATGCAAAGAATTGGTTGAGTGGAAGAAGAATGTGGCAAAGGTGAGATGGATCATCCTTGAGGGATTTCGAGACCATATTGTCTGGAGTCTCCATGGGAAGGATACTCCATTTTCAATGTGGAAGACATTCAAGGACCTCTACAAGAATAGTAGTGATGAGAGGAAATTGGCGCTCAAGGATAAGCTTCGAAGAATCAAGATGGAGAAGGGCGATATTGTTTCCACATATCTAAAAAAGCTCACCACCTATAGAGATGAGCTTAACAGTCTGGGAATAACTACTGCCAATGATGATATGGTGAGCCTCACTCTCCTTAGCCTTCCAAAGAGTTGGAATAGCTACCAAGACTTTGTGAATGGAAGGGAGAAACTGTCAGATTGGGAATGACTATGGTCGGATCTTATGCAGGAGGAGATCAAGAGGAGCACATGAGAAGGTTCTTCATCAAAGAATGATCATGAAGAAAATATTGCCTTAGAAAGTAAGGCAAGGAAAGGAAAGGGGAAGGCTTCCCATTCTAAATCAAATTCTTCTCATGGAGGGAATAGGGTGACAAGTCTAAAGTGAGATGCTTTAATTGTCACGACATGGGACATTATTCGACTAATTGCGCATCGAAGAAGTCCAAGAAAGGATCCTCAAAAGGATCAGAAGGTGAGGCATTAGCCTCTCATCTCAAAATGGACTTTACCCTCATCACATGCATGGTGTCCTCGATGATGGTTTTTGTTTGGTATCTTGACAGTGGAGCTTCATTGCACATGACCAGTGATAAAAGTTTATTTAGTGCCTTGGAGGAGAAATACCTCAAGATGCGCATAGAGATGGGTGACGACGGAAGGTATAGTGTTTCAGGAGTGGGCACGATTGCTTTTCAGAGGGAGCATGGAGCTCCTATCACCATGACAGATGTGAGTTATGAGCCTGGACTGAAGAAGAACTTGGTATCAGTTGCAATGTTGGAGGAAAAAGGCTACGATGTTGTCTTTAGTAAGGGAAAGGTTTTCCTTATACACATCACCACGAGACAGGTGAAACAGATTGATTCACGAGTTAATATCCTGTATTCTCTTGAGGTTCAAGATGCATGAAAAGCCTTGAGGAGAAAGGCAAATGTTAGAGACTTTGTGGTTGAGAGGGAGAGTAAATTACCTCTCAACATGCAGTCCCAGAAGAAGTCTCAGGCAATTGTGGAGGAGCCACAATTGGAGAAGCAGAGAGGAGACCGAGTGAAGAGATCCACTCATGCAGATACCTCCATTAAGGGGGAATATCGATCCAAGTGGGCAGAGGGATCACATGAAACCATACCTCCAGGTGTGAGGTGGGGCGATGTGAAGTGATAGTCCCAAGAAGGCTAAACTTGGGCAAGGTCCATTGAGAGGTTTTATCTCATGGATCGTACCTTGCTACGGGAGCCCAATGTACATAGTAGCGGGAGGAACCAGTGGGATTAATGCAGTCATAGATCAAAGTGACCGAGGCTAGAGAAATCAAATACTAAAGAGCACAGAGAAAGGTTGACAACACTGCAAAAAGGCAGAGTCAACAGAAGCACAAAGTTTTTAGTTGACAAAGGCAATATCAGTCAGAGACTTTGATGACAGATGCATCATACTATTTCAGGTTAGATCTTTTTTTTTATTTCTAGAGTTGTTGGAGCAACAACACTAGAGAGAAGTTTTGCATGCATAACATTCCAAAGGTTCATGATTGGGATCAAGTTGAATTCCTTTCTTGTTGAGAGGGAGTGTTGAAAATGGAAACAAGAAATGATAAAAATAGAATCCAGAAATTCCAATTTTAATTTGTCCTTGAATCAAAATTGTGAATTAAAATCGAATTTAGTCTTACCAGCTACTTGGAAATAATTAATTAATTCATTATGGATTAATTATTTGGAGAAATTCAAGTTAGAATTCTTTCTGAAGTCATGCAAGAGTTATCCCTTAAATTAAGGAGATTATCCCTTAATTAAGGAGGTAAGATTGAGTTGTATTTGAGTTGTAATTAGTTAACTCAGTTTACTGAGTTAAGTCCAGTTAAATTAGTTCCAAACTATTTGAGGAACTAATATAGAGTTAACAGTTAGTTGATGCATGCATGCACTCAACTAGTGTACTCTAGTTAACTAAATATTCTCTCATCAAAAACTCAAGCATGTCTATTCTGAGAAAGGCCCAGTTGAGATTAAAGTCAAGGACAAGGTACTATTAGTTGCATGTGTTTCCTATAAGAAAATTCATGGATGCAGAAGGAACAGGTTCCTAGAGGATTGTGCAGTTCTGACAGTGTCTTAGAGTAGTGCTCCACTTGGTGAGGTGAGAATCATCCACTAAGAACAACGCAAGGAAATAGGAGCTTGGAGGGAAGAGGAGAAGACTTGTGAGAAGCCAAGATTTCTTGTGAGCATTTATGAGGACTGTACTGAGAGCTTACTAGCTATGAGAGCTAAGGCTTTGTATAATCACTATGTATTTCCACCTTGTATTATAATACAGATAGTGGGGTTTTTTTTTTCAACAAGGATGATTAATGAATTTATTGCCAAAAGTGGAGCAGGCACCTATTACAATCGACAGTTCCTTAAGTTTTCCATTCCTTCTGCTATTGTTCATTCTACTTGATGTTCCTTTGGCTTGCTGTTCCTTCAGATGTTGTTCCTTTGGCTTGCTATTCCTTCAGATGCTATTCCTTTGAACTACAATTCCTTCGGCCTGTTGTTCCTTCAGCGTGTTGTTCCCTTAGGTGTTGTTCCTTCTGGTACTGTTCCTTCAGCTTGTTGTTCCTTCGGATGTTGTTCCTTCGATCTGTTGTTCCTTTGCCCTGTTGTTCCTTTGGCCTGCTATTCCTTCAGATATTGTTCCTTCTGTTGTTGTTCCTTTAGCTTGATGTTTCTTTAGATGTTGTTCGTTCTACTTGTTGTTCCTTTTGATGTTGTTCCTTCTGATTGTTGTTCTTTTTGTTGTTGTTCCTTCGGCCCGTTGTTCCTTCTTCTATTGTTCCTTCTGGTGTTGTTCCTTATGTTATTGTTCATTATGATTATTTTTCCTTCTGCGGCTATTCCTTCTACCATCTGTTCTTATACATTTTGGTGTTGTTTCTTCTGCTTGATAGTCCTTGTGCTTGTTGTTCCATCTGCTTGCTGCTTGGTGATCCTGAATGTGACTTTCAAGGTACCAAATACCACTCTCCCTCTGAAAATTAGATCTACCTTCTATAGATTGTCTAAGGCAAAGGATGAATTGTTTAAAGCTGGGTTACTAAAATAATATTCGGAGTTTAAGAGCTTTATCAGAAGCTCCATGTCTCTGAATATTTGGATTGATTCATAATCTAACTCCTTCGCAATCTGGAAAGATTTTAGGAGGTTGTAGCTCTCTGCTTGATTGTTCAAACTTATGCCTAGGCCCCAACTAAAACTGGTTCTTTCTGATCTGTCTAGGGAGAGGATCAATCCCACTACGCCTGTAGTGCATGGATTCCCCTTGGACGCTCCATCAAAGAAGATAGTGGCTTTTGGGGTCCCCTGCAACCACTTAAGAAAGTCACCTATAGTGAGATGCAGGCACCAAGTAGGATCTTTCATCGGTTTGTTGATTGAATCTTTCCATTCTCTTGGCACATAGGGTCCTAGCCATGCAGAGACTTTTGTAGACTATAAAAAGGCAAAAGCTGGTTTATCTATTATTCCCAACAATAGAGATTCTACTTTAGCAACCACTTCCACTGATTTTAGGATCCTGTTGATGAAAGCACACTCATTTTGAGCCAACCACACTTTCCACCAAAGGCATTTTGGAATAGCTTGCCAAATTTTTTTCTAGCCTGCACTTTTAGATTTTTTTCTCAGGGTTTTGATCTACCCAGGAGGTGTAGAGAGTAACAACTGAAATATGGGAGGGGGTGGGTACGCTAAGTCCATGGAGGACCATCTTCTAAGCTTCTTGTGTGAAAACACAATCAACCAATAAATGGTTAGAGGTTTCAATAGCAGAAGTGCATAGGCAGCATCAAAAGGGCCCATGGAAGCCTCTTTTATTCATATTTTCTCCTGTTAGTGCCTTTTTATGCATGAGTAACCAAGTGAAGAAATTCACCTTTGGAAGGAAAAAAGGAGAGCAAATGGATTTCCAGAGCTTCGGAGTCAACAAATATGTGTGCGTGGCTTGTAATGAGGAGAATCCTTGCGCTCCTGTATAAATTTTGGTTCTTCCCCACCCCCATTTATCTTTGGATGTACGATGGATAGGGGCGAGGCCAGAAAGTGCTACACAGAGTAAGTTCTTTTGTGGTTCTAGAGGGTCAGGAACCCCTAGAAATGTCCATCCTGCCCAATTCCCTTTGTTGTCCCAAGAACATATGTCTGTAAGCTAGAGAAGTCCTTTGTTCACTAGCCAGATTTTTAAATTGTTATAGGAATTTAGGGTGGCAAATGGGGCATTCCCTTGAATGGTGTCCTCCCAAAGTAATTTTCTCTACACATTACCTAGTATTATGTATAAATGCTACTATATATGGTCGATGCTTCTTCTAACTAAATTCCATATTGTTGTTCCTGTTTGAGTAGAAGTAGTTGTGAGGTTTCTTAGGGAGCCTCCCTTTAGGTATTTCTTCTAGAAGATCTTGTTGATAGGATCATTTTTATCTGCATACAATTGCCATATGATTTTTCCACCAAGAGCTAGATTTGCTAGGCCTAGATCCCGTATCTGTAACCCACCTTACTGGAGTGGTCTATTCAGGATATCCCATCTTACCAAATGTAACTTGCTCTGATTGCCCTTGCCCCCATTCCATAGGAAGTCCCGAAGGAGTTTGGAGATATGTTCCATGATAGACTTAGGAGCTAGCAGAAGGGAAGACTAGAAGATGGGAAGGGCAGAGAGGACTGCCTTTATCAAAACAAACTTCCCTACCTTTGTTAGACATTGGCCTCCCCAATATGCTATTTTTTCTTTCATCTTGCTAATTACTTCAGTCCATAGGTAGAGAGGGCTTTGTCCCAACGTTAAGGGAAGGCCTAGATACTTGATCTTTTCCCACTTGTCATGCCCTGGGAATCCCAATATGCAGGCAATTTGAAGGATAGTTGGGTGATCCACATTCCAGCCATAAACCACACTTTTTCTTTTATTGATCAAGGCTCCTGTAATTAAACAGAAGTGTTGAAGGATTTCTTTGAAAGCCTTTGCTATCTTAATCGAGGTCCCTCCCAAAACGAGAGAGTCATCCACAAAGAGGGCATGATTTATAGGGTCCACCCCTTTTGCTACCTTGATACCTGGGATGGTGCCTACTTCCATTTCTAATGTCAACTTTCTGCTTAGGGATTTTGCCAAAAAGATATAAAGAAATGGTGACAAAGGGCATCCTTGGCAGAACCCTCTAGAAGCTTGGAAAAAGTCAGAAGGTCTGCCATTGACCAGGGTGGCTATCCAAGGTCTGTGTGTGCAGGCTTTTATCAAATTGACAAAATCAGCACTAAAACCGAAGGAGAGGAGGATTCTATAAAGAAATGAGAGTTTAACTCAGTCAAAATCATTTGACATATCCAACTTGATGAGCATACCTTTTTCCTTCTGACAGTGGCTAGAGTGGAGGGTTTATTGCACTTGGATCACATTGTCTATGAGGTGCCTTCCTTTGATGAACCCTCCCTACAGAGGGAAGATCAGGTTCCCTAATAGAGGCTTGAGTCTATTGGCTAAGAGTTTAGCAAGGATCTTGTAGGAGGCATTGCAAAGAGAGATTGGCTAAAATATGTCGAAAGTCTCAGGGTTAACTTCTTTCGGGATAAGGGCAAGGAAGGTGGAGTTGGTGCACCCTCCCACTTTGGCTTTCTTTTGGAATACTTTTACCATTCTAAGAAGATCGAGTTTTATTACATTCCAGCAAGCTCTGTAGAAATGTATGGTGAAGTCATCCAGCCTAGGTGCTTTATCCGGCTGTATTGACCAAATGACTTCAACTATCTCTTTTTCAGAAAAAGGCTTCATTAACCCAACGTTTACATCTGCAGTGACAAGAGGGGGGATGTTTGACAGAAAGTCGGAAGCCATATCATCATCGAAAGAACCATCCTCCTGGAACAAATTCTGATAATGGGTTGTGGTTGCTTTTTTTATGAGAGACTGCCCTTTGATAACTTCCCCCTCCCTGTTGGATATTTTGGAAATGTGATTCTGAGAGAGACGATCTCTGCATTGTCTGTGAAAGAAAGTTGTGTTTCTGTCTCTAGCTTGGAGCCATAGGCTGCGAGACTTAAGGCTCCAATATTCCTCTTCTTGTCGAAAGGAATGAAAGGAATTGAACTGGGTGTTCTATTCGATGAGTAGTTGTGCTTTAGTGATTTCAGATCCTTCCATGCCTAGTTGAATCTCAGCTAGAGCCTGGATTGTCTTTTGTCTATGGCTCGTAGGAGTGGAAAGGGGTTTTTTTTCGCCCAAAATTTTAAAGTAGACTTAGTGTGTTTGAGTTTCTATTCCCACACGAAGCTGGGGAATCCTTCAACTGGTTGCGCCCAAACGTCAGCCACTATGTCCCTAAAGCCCTCTCTCGATACCCAAAGAGGGTTGAATCTAAAGGGAATAGGGCCCAAGTCCTCCTCTTTCTCTATCAGCAGCGAGATGGGGTTATGATCATATTTTATTTTGGGCATGCTTTTTGAGGAGATTAAATGCTTCCCCTCCAACAGAGTACTTTGAACTAGAAACTGGTCTAAATAGGCAGCAATGTTCGCATTACCAACTCTATTGTTGGTCCAGGTATAACGACCTTTCTTAGGTTTGTGGTCCAGAAGGTCCCATTCGAGAATCAGAGACTCCACCAAGGCATGGAAGGGATATTTACCCCATACTCCACCTTTTTTCTCATTTGGGTCTAGAGTGATGTTGAGATCCCCCGCCAGAATGATATTTTGGGGGGTATAGATTTCTAGGAAGTCTGAGAGAGAATTCGAGCAGTCCTTTTTTTCCAAAAAATTAACAGGAACATAAAGATTGAAGAGAGCTATAGAAATCTTACTTGGGAGGTGAACAATATTTGTATATATCCAATATTGGGTTGCAAAAGAGATTTTAAGCTGGAACTTATCCTCCAACCATAGAGTTGCAAGGCCCCCTGAAGTACCTCTGGCGCTAACTGCTTTTCATAAGTTCTTTTTCCATTTGGTTCGACTTAAAGATAGAAGAGAATCTTATTCTATCTTTGTCTCTTAGAGTAGGAGAATGTCTAAGATTTCCATTCTTAATAAGTCTTTTACTGCTTCAACTTTCAGTGGGTTTCTCAGACCCATACAATTCCAAGAGACAATCTGCATTATTTACTAAAGGGGGGAAGTGCAGACCCACCCTTTGGGGGTCTGGTCGTTGTGTTCCTACCTAGTGACATTTCAATTGTGGATTGATTGCCTTGCATCATTAGTCGCTCCGCCTCTTCTTCTCTGATCTCCTTGTGAGACTTCCTTCCTGCCTTTTTGTTGGATTACTCGAGGGGTTCATCTTCAGAAGAACCAAGGCTATCTAACAACTTTTTCTTTTTGATCATTTCTGCATAAGAGGGTGGGGAAGTGGCACCTACTGGATGGCCTTGATTTTCCTATTGGATTGCATCTATACAAGGGGTTTTTGAAATGGCTTCTATAGTTTTTTCCTGAGATCCTGAGTTTATTTTTGCATCTTTTGTCTATTCCATATTCTGTTACACCTCTCCCTCTTCAAATTTTGGTTGGTCTTCTGGAGGGTTTAGAGCAGCAAAAGGATTTGTTGAGATGGTGGCCTTTGTTGTGGCTTTGGTTGAACTCTTCCCAGTAGAGGGTCCTCCAGTATTTGGATTCCCTCCTTTCCTTTTCACTATGATGGTTTGTTTAGTTGTGGCAGTTTTTCTAGCTTGTGTCCATTGTTCACCCTTTTCTTTTTCAGATTCTTCCTCGATTTTCTTCTTGTAGTTTTGTATGAAATGACCATAGCCATGAAAATGTCAGCACTTGAAGGGGATTTGTTCATAATCTATTTCCTGGATGTGAGACCAATCATCTATGGTCAACTTGATCACCTCAGGCAATCCTATCTCCAGATCGAATTCAACACATATTCTGGCACACAAATATTGTTCTCTCCTTTCAGCCCTATCTATCTATTTTCCTAATTTGTTCTCGATTGTTTCCATAGATTCCGGGTTACATAAATGAAGAGGAAGATGAGGTAACTTACCCAGACAGGGACGGCTGAAGGAGTGTCCTAGGAAGGATCAAAGTTCAACATCCATTTATTCAAATAGAGCCCTTGGGGGCCCATGAAATATGGATCATTTCAGAAAATGAGATCTTGATCTTCTGTTGATTCGAAAACAAAAACATAATAACCTCTACCTACCATGTGGCTTTTTATTCCTTAAGAGACAAGGGGCCTCCAATTTCCCTAGACCCATCCATCAATAGCTTTCGGAGAGGGCCAGAGACCCATGAATTGTCTAATGAGCCAGGTTCAGCGCAATCCAGCATGGGTGTTCTAGAGGCAGCTCTATCGAAGGGATGGATTCAGATTTCTTAACAAATCTTCTTTGGTTTGAATTTGCTTTCCTCTTTCCAGAGGAGGCTACCAATCTCTTGAAGGCAATAATCTTAGGAGGGGGGGAAGGGGGTCCCCCTCCAACATCCATACTGGTTGGACTCAAGATTTTGATGAGGAGGCTCACTATGCAGAGCTATCTCCACACACTAGATGGTCTCAGCAGTGGGAGGATGCCGAGGGAGCTCAGTACGAGTGACGATGGCAATGGGCGTGCTCCAGAGCTGAACCCTAATCTCACAAATTTCTTTACAGATAGTGGGGTTTTTAGCTGAGGCTTTCCCTAGAGTATTTTCATGTGTATTGTGATTTCTTCTTCTTACGGTTATATTGTTTAGCTGTGATTCAACTCGATCTTTAAGCTTCCACAAATTGCTAGTAGAAGTAGGTTATAGTATTTTTCTTTGATTTATATTGCATTATCGGGTTAATCTACAGTCAGATTTTCTACATAGTCTTAGAGCGAGATTTGTAGAGAATTTGCATAATTTCTACATGCTGCATTTCTATATCTATGGTTATATCTATAATGTGTTGTGTTCTTGTTTAAATCTAGATCAGTGGTATCAGAGCGGTCTACTTTTTCTCTATTTTTATTTGCACGTCCCCAACAAGGACGAGATATAAGGAGTTAGGGCTTGAATTGGTCGAACCTTTGCAAGACCATCCTCGCAAATATTGATGGCCTCCCATGGCAGATGAAAAGAAAGACGAGGGGGCAGGAGATCCTATCAAAATATTGCTCGAAGAGGCCCTTGAGCGACAAAGGAACGCAATGATGGAAAATTTTGCCCAGATCCTTCAGCAGCTACCTAGGGGCGACACATCTACTTCCAGCAACTACTCTAGAAGTGCCACACCCTTTTAGGTACAAGTTAACTTTGGCATTCCCATATTTGAGGGTTAAAAAAATGTAGATGGTGTAGATAAATGGTTAAATATGCTAGAAGGGTATTTTTTGTTCATGATTTTTCCAATTAGGAAAATATTACTTTCACTCTTCTCAAAGTTGCCCCCCATGTCAAGGACTGGTGGGAAACCTACTGCGAACATAAGGATGAAAGTACGGCCTCATTATTCTCGGCCACACCCACTTGGAATTCATTCTGGATTTCCATCAAGGAGCAGTACTACCCTGTCGTAAGCTATGAGCATCAATATATAAAGTGGAACATGCTACAGCAGGGAAGGGACCAAGTCATGCCAAAGTTTACTAATATTTTCCATACCCTTCACACAAAGTCAGGTATCAAGGATTCGGAGCATCATTTGGTACTAAAGTACCACGGCTACCTGCACAAGTACATCCAGGAAGAAATAGAATTCCTAAACATCTCCTCGCTTGACACGACATACCGATATGTGTCAATGTCGAGCAAAAGTTTAAACAAAAGAAGCGAGACTTTGGATCTATGAATCTGAAGCAAGGGAAAGGTGCCCCCAAACTACAAAACAAAGGAAAAAGCCAAGGTGGGGTGGCCCAAGACAACCTGCAAAAGTTGCAATCAAAGAATAGCATTGCGAAGCCGAAAAAGGACACGAGAAAGTGGTGTGAGTTCCATAAGAGCTCCACTCACAACACAAGTGAGTGTCGGGCCAAGCCCACTAGTGGTCGAGTAAAGGGTTTCAGAATCAAATGAATGTTTCAACTCTGAGTCAGAACCAAACAAGGAGAATGACAAAGGGAAGCAGATTATTGATGTGGAGACCAATGCCACCGTTGCCACCATGAAGATCCAGAAGGAGGAACCCAAAGATCCAGAGCAGGAGGAGTGTATCTTCCACTCCCAGATGTGGGGAAAGGGCTCCCCCATATAGCTCATTATCGACAGCGGGAGCCAAAAGAACCTCATTTCGGCAGAGGTTCTAAAGCGACTGGGCTTACCGACCACAACACATCCACAACAATACACCATTGGGTGGCTTCACCAAGGACGAGATCTTCGCGTTAGCCAGGAATGTCACCTTCCATACAACATCAATCCCTTCACGAATGAGGTATTGTGTAACATTGCTCCCTTTGAGGTTTGTGGTGTATTATTAGGACAACCATACTTGTGGAAGTGACTTGCTTTGTATGGATCAAGGCCTGGTGCTGTTATTGTTACTGTGGGAAATACGTTGTACAGGATACCAGAGGTAGCACCACCTACCGCCATCTCTTTGGTTACTGCAAAACAATGCAGTAAGATCATTTTCAAAATCGGGAAATTTGTTTTCCTGATGATACGCCCTCAAGGACAGAAGAAGACAGTGGCCACAACCTCTAGATAGGGCCCCTCTGCATGACAACTATAGATGGACAAGGTCATGGAGGAGTACAAGGACATCTTCACCTCCCCTGTAGGGGTTCCTCTGCACTGTCAGGTCAAGCATTCCATCCCTATGACCCTAGGTGCACTGTTGCCTAATGGACCAATCTATCAGCGCTTCATTCTAGAGAACGATGAAATCAAGAGGAAAATTCAGAAGTTGTTGTAGAAAGGTCACATCCATCCGAGTTCATCATCTTGTGGGAGCTCAATCGTGTTGGTACAAAAGAAGGATTGGAGTTGGAGACTCTGTATTAATTATTGGGCATTGAACAAGACCATTGTCTATAATAGGTACTCAATCCCACAGATTGATGACCTCTTGGACCAACTAAAGGGGGCAAAATATTTCAGCAAGATCAATTTGAAGTTAGGATATCACCAAGTACCAATCGAACCCTATGATGTGTGGAAGACTGCCTTCAAAGCCAAGGAGGTCCTTTTCAAATGGTTGGTTATGCCTTTTGGATTGACGAATTCTCCTGCAACCTTCATGAGGCTAATGGATGACATCTTGAAACCATTTACCAACTCATTGTACTGGTATACTCGGATGACATCATGATATTCAACCAGAGTTGGGAAGAGTACCTCCACCACATCCATTAGGTTCTCCAAACACTGCGGCAACACAAGTTATGTGCCAATTTGGAGAAATGCACTTTTGGCATGACCTAAGTTCATTATCTGGGATACATGATTGATGAATAGGGGGTGCATGTGGATCCAATCGAGATCCAAGTCATTTGGGACTGGCCATCTCCAACCACTCTGACAGAGCTCTACAGCTTTCTAGGTCTTGGAAACTTCTACCATAGGTTCATGTTGGGATTTTCTCATATCACTTGGCCCTTGAGTCAAGTCACCAGGGGAGGAGCGAAAGAAAATTTCTTTTGGTCTAAATCTCAATAGATGGCATTCACAGAGTTGAAAGATCGCCTCTGCTCGACACCAATGCTCACATTACCAAACTTGCAACAACCATTTGAGGTCAAGATAGATGCCTTTGACTATGCTATTGGGGCAGTCCTTACTCAACATGGGCATCCAGTGGCATATCACAGTGAAACACTTTCAGGCACAGTCCGAAAGTATCCCACTTATGACAAAGAGATGTATTCCATTGTGTAGGCCTGCCTAAAATGGAAGCATTACATTTTGGGGAAGGAAATGATCATCCACACAGACCATCAACCCCTGCAATTCATACAGACCCAAGGGAAATTGCAGAATGATTGCCATCAAAAGTGGTCCACATACCTGCAACAGTTCCATTTGAATATCAAGTATAAGAAGGGCAGCACCAATAATGTTGCAAATTGCCTCAGTCGACCACCGATCATGGCGTTAACCACCATGCTCAACTCTTGTGGGCATGAGACTTTTGATTGGCCATGTCTCTACAAAAGCAACCTAGAATTCGGCCACACATACCAGACACTCTTGGAGGGTTAGCATGCTCCATATTTTCACCTCCAGGATGCCCTATTATGCCACTTGGGTCACCTTTGTGTTACTTCAAGAAAGCGTGCCAAGATGATTTGGGAAGCACACTACAGTCAAGCTACCGAGCATTTCGAGATTGAGAAAATGGTGGCAGTACTACAGAAGTATTTCTATTGGCCGAATCTTCGGTAGGATGTCGGGAAGTACATCAGATCATGCATTGCCTGCATCATTGCCAAACTAACCATCAAGAAGCAAGGCCTCTTTACATCGTTGCCTACCCCTAGTCGACCTTGGGAATCCATATCCATGGATTACATGTTAGGCCTTCCTTCTACTAAGCATGGAAATGACTATGTTTTTGTGGTCGTCGATAGGTTCTCGAAGATGGCCATTATGGTGGCCTGCAAGAAGAATATCACAACAGAAGCCACTGGTAAACTCTTCTTTGAATGAGTGTGGGTACACTTTGGGATCCCACAGTATATCATCTCAGATTGAGACAGCAGGTTCCTCAACACATTTTGGTCCAGTCTCTGGTTGATGCTGGACACCAAACTCACTAAGTCCACCACCTTCCATCCTCAAATTTATGGCCAGACAGAGGTTGTTAACAGAATCATCGTACACATTCTACGCATGTACAACTCAAAGCATCCATGCACATGAGATGAGAGTCTCCTCTATGTTCAGCACAACTACAACCAGGCTCTCCATAGCTTGACTAGCCACAACCCTTTTCAGGTGGGCTTGGGGTTCCAACCACTATGTCCCATTGATGTGGCCATGCCATTTGCAGCTACTCACGCAGATTTGGCTCATGTCCAATTTGAAACAGATAAGGAAAATAGATTCATTTAGCACATCCAACATATTCACTCGCAGGTCCACGTTATTCTAGAGAAATCAAATGCCAAGTACAAGTAGCGACATGATAAACATCGGGTGCCACATAAGTTTCAGGTGGGCGACAAAGTCTGTTTGCATTTGCAAAAGGAATGCCTTACCAGAGCCTATCGAAAACTTAGACCACTCCGATATGGTCCTTACACCATTACCAAGGCTATGGGAGACAATACATTTGAACTCAGCATTCCCCAATTCCTTGGCCTGCACCCAGTGTTCAATATGGACTGCCTTCGGCCATCCTTTCCACCATTACTAGACACATCCGACATTGCAGAACAACTCATACCCACATAGTTAAATCCAGATTGCATGGAACTTGCTGCAACTGATCGGATCATGGATGCATAATTCAAGAACACTCGCCAGTAGAATATCCAACTGTATCGAATTGTCAAAGCAGGCCAACTCCTTCACCAGGGCAAATGGCTCACTAGGGACCAAGTTCAGCAGAAGTTTCCTCATCTCATGGAGGAACTCAATGCAATGGAGACCATTTCTTCCTAAGGGGGGAGGAATGATCCAGGTGGATATTTGTGGCCACCCGCCAAGTCCACTTGGACCCCCACCATTGTTTCTTTCATCTTTTTGGTTTCCTTAAATGTAGCACGATTTACTATTTTAGCATTTTTCGGGTCCTGAACTTCCGGAGTCATTTTGACCCCTAAATGACGTTTTAGGGAAACCTGGGATAACTTGGGTCATGACGGATGTTGCTTCCTCCAAAGTTGTATTTCTAGAATAGATTTTCTAACGAGATATTGTGCACATCAAAATAAGATCATATGCAAAATTACAACCCCGAGATGTTGATGTACCAATTTACCCAAACAAGGCTTATAGCTTGATGTTTCATCTTCTAGGGTTAGGTTTTTGGATGTTTATGGTTTTCTATTATTTCTCAACAATAAAGAGGCCTTCGAGCCTCATTGTAACACAGTTCAGAGGCATGTAGCTACTACATCACTTCTTAGAGATAAGCTACCATCGCCCTAGCTAGTTTATTTCCATTTCTATTTGTAAGCATATTTCAGTGTTTTACAGTAATGAAATGAAGTATTATTTCTGTTGCATCTATATATGTATGGTTATATCTGTAATGTGTTGTGTTCCTATTTAAATCCAAATCAAGCAGACATCTGGGGTGAGATGACACATATTGGCAGGCAATGTGCAGTGATGAGTCATGATGATGTAGGGGCATGCGTTCTTATGGAGGCGATGTATGGTTGGATTAGATACCCAACTAGTCACCGACATTAGGGGCACCAGAACATGATTTCTTGTAGATTTTTTCATATCTATGGCATGAGGTAGGTGGAGAGGTGGACACATCTAGATTGACCACACACACATTTGTGTGGACTTATGGTCTTAGCGATGGTGGTTGCAGGGATGGTGTTGTCGAGGATGACAAAAAATTAGAGTGAGGGAGTATGTCATGCCCATGAGTCATGCGTGTGATGTGCGATGAGTTGGGGTAATGCACCCTCGGTTAAATGTGACAAGCTGGCATGCGATGAGTCAGTGGGCGAGGAGCCAGTGCAATGAGTTGGAGAGCGGCGAGTCAATTGTGAAGAAAGTTGTGACATTTAGATGAGTTGGTGTGAAGGAGCCATCAAAGATGAAAGTTTTGCTAAGTGTCAAGACTCATGGAGAGGCAACCTTATACAGAGTGTGTCACGTAGGTGGATCTAGTGGGGCAACAAGGTGGGTGAGCCGACCTTAAGTAGGGGCATGGATGACCAAATTGAGAGGTCGACCTAGGCAAGCCAACCCATGTTGTAGCCATGGAAAATGGTATAAGTAGAGGAGGATGCATGGTGGATAAGGCAACAACTCACAACAAGAGAAAACAAGTCTAACTTCGAAGTGCGAAGTGGGTAGCCATACAAAGGAGCCAAGGTGCAAGCAGTGTGAGGGTGAAGTACCAAGGCGAGGGAGAAGGTCAAAAGAACCACAAGGCGAGGGACAAGGTGAACAAAACAACAGGACACAGGTCAAGTGAGCCACAGGTCGGGTAGTCGAGCAAGCCACAAGTCTTGTAACCGTAGGGTGGGTCTTCCCGCAGGTGGTTACATGTGGGTGAACTGGGTGGAGGCGATTGGACAAGCAGTTGGTTTGGAAAGTCAATGGATGGGTGGACCTGGTGAGTGGGTAGGCGAGTCGGGCGAGCGGGTGAGTCGGTGAGTCGGGAGTTGGTGAACGATCGAAGGGAGAGCGCAAAAAGTAGGGGTGTGATCGAATGATAGTGTGATGAGCTAGGCAGGTGACCTGAGCTCGGGGCAAGGCTACACGACCGCGAGCAAGGAGAAACAAAGAACAGGAAAGTGCGACTGGGTAGGGAGTTGGGCATAGGCGTCAGGTGACACAACCCGTGATTGGGTAGAGGATAGCACTAGGCGACATGAGCTTGTGGAACAATGGAGCTGCATGGTGAGAGAGGGTAGGTGACAGGAGCTCATGGAACAATGGAGCTGCATAGTGAGAGCGAGAAGGCAACACAACAAGGTGCTGAATCGTGGGCAAGGCCGCACGACAGGGTGGACTGCCACGAGGCAAGTTGCACAATAGTGTGGGCGAGATAAACAATGGTTCAAGGTGAATTTCTGAAATAGCAGTTTGGCATTGTTTGGCCAAAGATATTTTGGGGTTGCCTTGGAGAGGTTGATTGTATATGAACTTGTAAAAATATATTGTTATATTATTGTGGGCAAGCTCTTATCAGGGAGTTGCCCCTCCCTTTGAAAAGACTAAGTGTACTTGTATACTTGTATATGTGAATGAAGTTAAAATGAATGTATCCACTATGTATTATAATTGATGAATGCTTAGTGATGAAAACATTCTAAGTATTGGATGTTAGGCGTAGTCCACACTTCAAAATATTGGTGAAAAGAAATCGAGTGGTGGTGCCACCACTGCATATGAGCGGTTGAAAGAGTACTGCTAGAATAGGGGCGTGACAAGTGGTATCAGAGGCCTGATTGAGTTGAATGAGATTGCAGAAGTAGAGAGGTGTACCTCTACACTTCAGACAAGTAACGACGGAGACTTTTGATTGGTTTACGGTCTATACTAGACTACAAAGGAAGCAAATGGAAGAACAAGTAGAGGAAGCTCATGTCATGATGAACGAGTCTAGTAGGGATGTCGATACTTCTTTCATGGATAAAGCGTTGGATCGAATACAGGAACTAGATTCTGAAGTAAATTCTATGAAGGTCAAGAATATTGAATTTTGGATGGCTACTCGAAGTTGAAAGAAGAATTTGAAGACATCAAGGTCCGATACGAGTATACAAAATGGTTGTATACACAAATAGAGAAGGAATTCAAAGACATTAGAGATGCAAGGGACCAAGGTTTGGAAGAAATCTTGAAGTTGAAAAATGATCTTAGAGATGCTCAAAATGAGATAGCAGTTTTGAAGAAAGTTATTGGGCAGAACTTTGGTGGATGAGTTGCTCATGTGAAAGTCAAGGAACCTAATTCTTATGATGGGACGAGCAGTGCAAAAACTCTTGGTAACTTTGTATGGGACATGGAGCAATACTTGGAATATTTTGGGATGTCTAATGAGGAGGCCAAAGTCTAAGTAGTTTCTCAGTTCTTGACGAAGGATGCTAAGATGTGGTAGTGAAGAAATATTGACCAAATTGCCAACGGAAATGCTATGGATATCACTTCATGGGATGATATGAAGAAGGCTTTGCAACCTCATTTTAGTTCACAAGATGAAACATGGGATGCAAGGATGAAGATAAAGTATATAAAGCAGATAGGGAGCCTACAATCTTATCAACGGGAATTCTCAAGTGCAATTTTGGAACTTCCTAAAATGGCGGAAAGGGACAAGGTATTCAAGTTCATTATAGTGTTGAAGCCTTGGGAACACAATGAGGTGAAGAGGGAAAATATTAAAACACTTGAAGAAGCATTAAATGCAGTTGTTGATCACTTGGTAGAACATTGTGATAAAGGAATAGAAGAGAATAAGAAAAAGACTGACAAACTGAAAGAGAAGTCAAAAAGAGAAGAGCCTTCGAGATTGTATGACAAGACGAAGATGAAGAATCCATTGAAGTGTTGGATATGTGAAGAACCACATACGGTGAAGAATTATCCTTCAAGAACGAAAGTGGTTGCAATAGCACAATCTAATTTGAATAAGAAAGAGGAAACTTTCGTTGGGGTTATGTAGATTCTAAGATTTGCATTGGCTATGGAAGAGATCTCACAAAGAGATTCTGAAGGAAGCAAGTTTGAGCATGTTGAGATGAAGATTGGGAATAGCACCGTACTCACTATGGTGGATAGTGGTGCAACTCACAACTTCATGAGTGAGGATACTGCTACGAAGATTGGACTGAAGTTTGTACCTGTTCAGGCACAAATGAAGGCAGTGAAATCTCCTCCTGATTCTATGATTGGTGTAGTTGAGAGAGTCGTTGTGACACTAGGTGAATGGATAAGGAAGGTCGATTTCACAGTGGTGTGGATAGATGACTACGAAGTTGTGCTGGGCATGGAATTTATGAAGCAATTTGAAGCTATGATAGTTCCACATATGAGGAAGCTGTACATTTACGACGAGTGAGAGGATGTACCTATTGGTGTGCCAACCATGGGGGTTATGAAGGTCGAGTGTAAATTGGCAATGATGAATGTTGAAGATTTCAAGCGAGATGAAGAGGTTTATAAGAGGTTGTCATCTACGGAGACAAAGCTTATGGAAAAATCACAGGTGATTTAGACATTGTCTGATAGTATCTTGGATCTATCAAACAGACTAGAGGTAATGGAGAAGGATGAGGATGTTAGCCTGGACGTTCAAACGGAGGATTGGGAAGCATTGTAAGGTTGTAAGTGGAGGATCCTGATAGATGGATTGAGTTGATAAGTGAGGAAGAGGGAGAGCCTTCAGGCTCTACTTCCTCCCTATCTTCTTATATTATCATGGAGATGAGGCTCATTGTTAGTTTCTCATGGAAGTGAGTCTCCAACATTTTGAGCAGACATTTGGGGTGAGACAACACATATTGGCAGGCAGTGTGTATTTATGAGTCATGATGATGTAGGGGCATGCGTTCTTATGGAAGCGATGTATAGTTGGATTAGATACCCGAATAGTCACTGACATTAGGGGTACCAACACATGATTTCTTTCAGAGTTTGGTATATCTATGGCATGAGGCAAGTCGGGAGGTGGACATATCTAGATTACCCACACACACATTTGTGTGGACATACAATCTTGGTGATGGTGGTTGTTGGGATGGTGTTGTCAAGGACAAAAGCCATTTAGAGTGGGGGAGTATGTCATGCCCATAAGTCATTTGTGTGATGTGTGAAGAGTTGGGGTGATGCACCCTCGGTTAAATGCAACGAGCTGACATGCAATGATTTGGTGGGTGACGAGTTAGAGAGCGATGCATCAGTTGCAACAAAAGTTGCGACGTTCAGACGAGTTGGTGTGCGACGAGCTAATGAAGATTAAAATTTGTCTAAGTGTGAAGACTTGTGGAGAGGTGACCTTATATGGAGTGTGGTCAGGTAGGTGGACCCGATGGTGCGATGAGATGGACGAGCCAACCTTGAGTAGGGGCATGGAAAACTGAATTGAGAGGTCAACGTGGGTAGGTCGACCCACGTTGTAGCCATGGAAGATGGTATAAGTAGAGGAGGACACATGGCGGAGAAGACAACAACTCACAACAAGCAAACACAAGTCTAACTTAGAAGTGTGAAGTGGGTGTCCATACGAAGGAGTCGAGGTGCGGGCGATGCGAGAGTGAAGTACCAAGGTGAGGGAGAAGGTGGACAGAACCGCAAGACACAGGGCGAGAAAGTCACGGGTTAGGTAACTGGGTGAGCCGTGGTCAAGTAACCTCAAGGTGGGTCTTCCTGCAAGTGGTTACAGGCACATAAACCAGGCAGATGCAATCTGAGCAGGCAGTTGGTTTGGCAAGTCAATGGACGGGTGGACCGGCGAGTGGGTAGGCAAGTCAGGCGAGTGGGTGAGTCGGCGAGTTGGGAGTTTGGTGAATGGTAGAAGGGTGAGTGGGGAGAGAAGGGGCATGCCTAAATGATAGTGCGACAAGCTAGGCAGGCGACCCAAGCTCAGGGCAAGGCTGCACGACCACGAGCCAGGAGAAACAAAGAATGGGCAAGTGCGACCGGGTGGAGAGTTAGGCATGGGCACCAAGTGACACAACCTGCGACTGGGTAGACGATAGCGTGGGCCAACAAAAGCTTGTGGAATAGTGGAGCTACACAGTAAGAGACAGCAGGCGACACGGCAAGGTGTTGAACAGTGGGCAAGGCCGCATGACAGGGAGGACCACCCTGGGGCAAAGTTCCATGATAGTGTAGGCGAGTTGAACGGAAGTTCAAGGTGAATTTCTGAATAAAAGTTTGGCATTGTTTGGCCAAAGATATTTTCGGGTTGACCTAGAGAGGCTGATTGTATAAGAACTTGTAAAGCTATATTGTTATATTATTATGGGCAAGCTCTTATCAGGGAGTTGCCCCTCCCTTAAAAAGACTGAGTGTACTTATATACTTGTATATGTGAATGAAGTTAAAATGAATGTTTCCATTGTCTATTATAACTAATGAATGCTTAGTGAAGTGAAAACAGTCTAAGTATTGGATGTTAGGTGTAGTCCACACTTCAAAGTATTAGTGAAAAGAAATCGAGTGGTGGTTGCATAACTGCCTATGAGCGGTTGAAAGACTATTGCAAGGATAGGGGTGTGACAAGTGGTATCAGAGGCCTAATTTAGTCAAACGAGATTGCAAAAGTGGAGAGTTGTACCTCTACACTTCAGACAAGTAACGACAGAGGCTTTTGATCGGTTTATGGTCTATACTAGACTACAAAGGCTGCGGAAACTTAAGTCATGATGAGCGAGTCTAGCAGGGAAGTCAAGACTGCTTTCATGGATAAAGTGTTGGATCAAATGGAGGAGCTAGATTCTAAAGTAAATTCTATGAAGGCCAAGAATGTTGAATTTCAAGATGGCTACTCGAAGTTGAAAGAAGAATTTGAATTCCTCAAGGTCTAATACGAGTATACACAATGGTTATATATACAAACAGAGAAGGAAGTCAAAGAGATTGGAGATGTAACGGACCAATTTTTGGCAGAAATCTTGAAGTCACAAAATGATCTTGGAGATGCTCGGAATGAGATAGCAGTTTTGAAGAAAGTTATTGGGCAGAACTCTGGTGGAGGAGTTGCTCATGTGAAAGTCAAGGAACCTGATTCTTTTGACAGGACAAGGAGTGCAAAAACTCTTGGTAACTTTCTATGGGACATGGAGCAATACTTGGAACGTTTGGGGATGTCTAATGAGGAGGCTAAAGTCAAAGTAGTTGCTAAATTTTGGATGAAGGATGCTAAGATGTGGTGGCGAAGGAAGATGGACCAGATTGCCAATGGCAATGCTACAGAGATCACTTCGTGGGATTATATGAAGAAGGCTTTGCAAACTCATTTTAGTCCACAAGACAAAACGTGGGATGCAAAGGTGAAGATAAAGTATATAAAGCAAACAGGGAACCTACAAGGTTATCAGCGTGAATTCTCAAGTGCAGTTTTGGAACTTCCTAAAATGGCAGGAAGGGACAAGGTATTCCATTTCATTATAGGGTTAAAGCCTTGGGAACATAATGAGTTGAAGAGGGAAAAGATTAAAAATACTTGAAGAAGCATTTGAAACTTTTGATCACTTGGTAGAACATTATGATGAAGGAACCAAAGAGAAGTCTACTAAAGAAGAGCCTTCTATATCATATGACAAGATGAAAATGAAGAAGCCATTAAAGTGTTGGATATGTGAAGAATCACATATAGTGAAGAATTATCCTTCAAGACTAAAAGTGGTTGCAATAGCACAATCTAAAGTGAAGAAGAAAGAGGAAACTTTTGTTGGGGTTATGCAAATTCTAGGAGCCGCAATGGCTATGGAAGCGATCCCACGAAGAGATCCTAAAAGAAACAAGTTTGAGCATGTTGAGATGAAGATTGGGTATAGCACCGTACTCACTATGGTGGATAGTGGTGTAAGTCACAACTTCATGAGTGAGGATACTACAAGGAAGATTGGACTGAAGTTTGTACCTGTTCAGGCACAAATCAAAGCAGTGAACTCTCCTCCTGATTATGTGATTAGTGTGGCTAAGAGAGTCGATGTGACACTAGGCGAATGGATAGCGAAGGTCGATTTCATAGTGGTGTGGATAGATGACTACGAAGTTGTGTTGGGCATGGAATTTATGAAGCAATTTGAAGCTGTGATAGTTCCACATATGAGGAAGTTGTAAATTTACGGCAGGTGAGAGGATGTACCTATTGGTGTGCCAACTATGGGGTTTACGAAGGCCGAGTGTAAATTGACAGTGATGAATGTGGAGGATGTCAAGTGAGATGAAGAGTTCTATAAGAGGTTGTATTCTATGGAGGTAAAGCATATGGAAGAATCACAGGTGATTCAGACATTGTCTGATAGTATACTGGATCTATCAAGTAGACTACAGGTAGTGGAGAAGGATGAGGATGTTAGACAAAATGTTCGGATGGTGGGTCGGGAAGCATACTTCTAGAGGTTAGAAGTGGAGGATATTGATAGATGGATTGAGTTCATAAGTGAGGAAGAGGGAGAGCCTTCAAGCTCCACTTCTTCCCTATCTTCTTAGATTATCATGGAGATGAGGCTCATTGTTAGCTACTCATGGTAGTGAGTCTCCAACATTTTGAGCAGACATCTGGGGTGAGATGACACATATTGGCAAGAAGTGTGTAGTAATGAGTCATGATGATGTAGGGGGATGAGTTATTATGGAGGTGATGTATGGTTGGATTAGTTACCCAACTAATCACCGACATGAGGGCTACCAGCATAGGATTTCTTGTAGAGTTTGGCATATCTATGGCATGAGGCAGGTCGAGAGGTGGACACATATGGATTACCCATACACACTTTTGTGTGGACTTATAGTCTTAATGATGGTGGTTGCTGGGATGGTGTTATCAAGGACAAAAACCATTTAGAGTGGGGGAGTATGTCACACCCATGAGTCATGCGTGCGATGTGTGATGAGTTGGGGCGACGCAGTCTTGGTTAAAAGCGACGAGCTGGCGTGCGACGAGTTGGAGAGTAGCGAGTCGGTTGAGATGAAAGTTACAACATTTGAATGAGTTGGCATGCAATGAGATAATGAAGATGAAAATTTGGCTAAGGTTTTAGAATCGTGGAGAGGTGGCCTTATACGGAGTGCGGTCAGGTAGGTGGACCCGATGGGGCGACGAGATGGGAGAGCTGGCCTTGAGTAGGGGCATGGACGACCGAATTGAGAGGTCGACCTGGGCAGGCCAACCTATGTTGTAGCCATGGCAGATGGTATAAGTAGAGGAGGATGCATGATGGAGAAGACAACTCACAACAAGCAAACACAAGTCTAACTTGGAAGTGTGAAGTGGGTGGCCATACGAAGGAGCCGAGGTGCGAGGCCAAAGTACCGAGGTGAGGGTGAAGGTGAACAAAACCATAGGACATAGGGTGAGCGAGCGACAAGTCAAGTAGCCGAGCGAGCCACAGGTCGGGTAACCGCAGGGCGGGTCTACCCATGCGTGGTTACAAGTGGGTGAACTAGGTGGAGGCAAGTTGGGCGAATGATTGGTTTGGCAAGTTGATAAGTAGGCGAACCAGCTGAGTGGTCGAGTCGATGAGTCGAGAGTTTGGTGAACGATCGAAGGGCAAGCACAGAGAGTCGAGGTGCACGAGCACGATAGTGCGATGAGCTGAGTGGGTGACCCAAGGTCGGGGCAAGGCTGCATGACCACGAGCCGAGAGAAACAAAGAATGGGCAAGTGCGACCACATGGAGAGTTGGGCATGGCATTGGGTGACACAACTCGTGACCGGATGGAGAGTTGGGCATGGTGTCGGGTGACACAACTTGCGACTGGGTAAACGATAGCGCCAGGTGACACTAGCTCATGGAATGGTGGAGCTGCATGATGAGAGCAGGCAAGCAACATGGCAAGGTGTTGAATGGTGGGTAAGGTCGCACAACAGGGTGGACCGCCTTGGGGCAAGGCTACACGATAGTGTGGGCGAGCTGATTGGTGGTTCAAGGTGAATTTCTGAAATAACAGTTTGACATTGTTTGGCAAAAATTATTTTGGGGTTGCCCTGGAGAGGCTGATTGTATATGAACTTGTAAAAATATATTATTATATTATTGTGGGCAAGCTCTTATCAGGGAGTTTCCCCTCCCTTTAAAAAGACTAAGTGTACTTGTATATGTAAATAAATTTAAAATGAATGTTTCCATTGTGTATTATAACTAATGAATGCTTAGTGAAGTGAAAATATTCTAACTATTGGATGTTAGTTGTAGTCCACACTTAAAAGTATTGTTGAAAAGAAATCAGGTGGTGTGTCGTACCTGCCTATGAGTGGTTAAAAGACTACCACCATGATAGGGGCGTAATCGGAGGGGTCAAGTGGGGGGAGGGAGGACGAGGGCCGAGGGTAGGCAGGGTAGGGGCATGAGGAAGCGGG
>APFE031294544.1:10118-73781 GCA_000404065.3 Pinus taeda
CTTGCTCAGATAGCATTGTTGTTGTTCTTCTTCAAATATGTACAGATTATTTGGAGTTCTTTTTCCTTTGATCATTGCTTTACCTGTATCAAGATCACGAACAAGACATCCATTTGATCTGAATATCACCTCGGTTCTTTGATCACACATCTGGATGACACTTAGAAGATTATGCTTCAATCCATCAATATACAAAACATTTCCATCCTTGACCTTTTCTTTTAACTGAGCAATGCCTTTTCCTTTTATAGTTGCAGGAGTATCATTTCCAAAAGAAACTTTCTTTCCCTTTTCTAGAGCAGAATAAGACTCAAGTTTTTCTTTATCACCTGTCATATGCTTCAAACATCCACTATCAATGTACCATAGATTTTCCTGTCCCTCTGCATAAAATGCTATCCCACATCTTTCTGTTTGTGGTTCCTTTATTCTCCATGTTTTGGTGCTTGAGGCTTGTTCCTTTCTCTGCTGAAACCTGCTCCTGCATTCAGAGTCTTCATGACCAAAGTTATTGCAAAGAGAACATTCAACTTCATTTTCAAGAACCGAAAAGTTGTTATAGGTCCTTTTTGTAATCCCGGTCATACTTCTTTGTTTTTGAGCTTCTCTAGTCATGATTGTTTTATATGCAACACATTGAGCTGCTTTGTGACCGAAGTTATGACAAGAGATACATTGTCCATTGAAGAAACTTCCGCGATTATCAAATCTACTGGCCAAGTGATTGTAATCTCTATTGTTATTCATTATTGAACCAAATTGAGAAGACCTTACCTGTGGCTGGTTGTAACCTTTGTTCATTCTTAAAACAGATTGCCCCTGATGGCCTTTGTTTGCAATTTGTCCCTGCTTTACCTGATAGTCTCCATTGTGCTTTTGCTCACTCCCTTTTGCTGCATCAAGATAACTTTTTGAAGTGGATGCTTGAGAAGTTTCTCCATTATAGCCCAGACCTGTCTTATTTAGAGGAGAACGTTGTACATTGATAATCTCATCCAGAGTTTCAGATCCTTTAACAAACTTAAGATTAATAGCTTTTGTTTTCTCAATCTCTTTTCTAAGAGCAACAATTTCACCTTCTAACTTTTCAAAATGTTTTTCCTTTTCATCAATTTGAAATTGTAGAGTATCAATGATCATATTCTTTTCTTCTATACATCTCTTGAGTCTAGTAATTTCTTCAAAAAGGTTATCCACATCTATAGCATCCATATAATCATCATCTTCAAAAGCCATTAACAGTTTATATTCATTACCTTGTTCATCTTCATCACTATTTGATACACCATCACTATCTTCATGAGTGTAGTAGCTTTTCTTATTTGCACCCTGTTTCTTGTTCCATCTAGCAGGTTCCTTTCCTTTATCCTTATAAGGACATTTTGCAGCATAATGACCTACTCTTCCACAAGCAAAGCATTTAAAAGGTAACTTACCTCTGAACCTTCCAGAACCCCTTTGAAGATTTCTGACAAAATTTGATTCTTCTTCTTCTTCTTCTGGTACGTGACTTGCCTCATAATATTCTCCTTTGCCTGATGCCTTGAAAGCAGCTTCTCTTCTATCTGATGGACCTCCCTTTCTCAATTCATAAGCAGTTAGAATTCCATGCAGCTGTGACATAGTAAGAATTCGTAGATTTTCTTTTTCTTCTATAGCAGATACTTTAGATTCAAACTTGGGGGACAATGATCTTAGAACCTTTTTCAACCACAATAGCCTCTTTTATTTCTTCACCCAAATTTTTCATACAATTAACAACTTCATCTACCCGAAGAAAATAGTTAGCCACACTTTCATCATTATACATCTTGAGAGTCTCATACTGAATCCTGAGAGTTTGAAGTTTGGAACGCTTTACCTGTTCATCTCCTTCATAGCTCGTGACAATTTTGTCCCATATCTCTTTTGCTGATTTATATTGCATAACCTTCATAAACTCTGTTTGAGATAAGCATCCCAACAAAGTATTGACTGCTTTAGCATTTGTTTCATATTTCTTCTTTTCGGACGCATCTGTAGGAGTAGCTGAAGGAAAAGTGTAGCCTGTCTCTATGATATCCCAAACTTCTGTACCAAGAGATTGAAGATAGGCAGTAACTCTTACCTTCCAATAATTGAAGTTTGTCCATCAAAAACCGGTGGCCTGATAGATGCGTCCCTCTCGTAGTTGCTCATGATGAAAGATCTTCCTTCAAGCGATCAAGCTTCTTTAGAAGGACCTGCTCTGATACCAATTGTTGAAAATAATACTGAGAGGGGGGGTGAATCAGTATTATCTAGTTCTTTTACCAAATCTTCCTTATTTACACTTTGAATTATTTTTGCATATCAGTACCATAAAATAATGAGCATGAACAAGAAAAACAGACAGTCACATCAAAGAACACCAGATATAAGGTGGAAACCCAATGTGGGTGAAAACCACCTGCTGCAATATGTCTCTATCTTCTTTCAAATTAGAAACTCCTTTTACAATGGTCTTGTACTGGTGCAGTCCTTTGCCAGTACGCAGGCTGCAACCTGCAGAGAGCTACAACTCTCTCTCGTTTTCAAGTCTCTCCTGGAAGGGAGCTACAACCCCCTACTTCTTTTCTTACAAGGACCACTTTTCATAAACATCAAATGATCATCAGGTACATGTAGATTTCACAGTCAACTGCAATAACCAGATCAACAAAACAGAACTAAACCCAGAACACCTTATCAACAGAAAAATTCAGTCAACAGAAAGTCATGAGACAGATATGCAATTTTCCTTTCGCTGGCCTACGTCGCTACGCACTTCACCTTATGCTTCCCTGTGTATACCCACAGAGTTCCTTCTGCTGTGTCGCGTGCCCACGCACTGCTTCTTCTACCGCGCTGCGTACAGTACAGACCTAGATACACTATCGCGCCGCGTACTGCCATTGTAGTCACGCACTCAAAAAGACTATCACGCCGCATACTTTTACTGTGTTTACGCACCTGAACCACTGTTGCGCTGCGCACCCACGCAGCCCTTCTTCTTCTACTTTGGCGTACCCACACAGTCACCCTTCTTCTGCTCTGCGCACCCACGCAATTACCCTTCTTCTACTCTGCATACCCACGCAGTTCGCCTGTTTCTGCTCTGCGTACCCACGTAGAGGCAACGTTAAACACCTGCGTACTTCTGATTAGGGCCGAATTTGCAGATCACCAGTGTGCTTTAGTTAGTCGGATGCCCAGATCTGATTATGCGCTCGAGAGATCACCCTTCACAGATTCGCTTTCCACTTCACTTTGATATAGATCAAGCTTTTGAAACAATAACCCAATATTTCAGATCTTAAGATATTCAATTTGCTAAAAGATACTTAGCCAAGGGATCTCCTTTGCTTTATATAGGCAAGCTCCTCCTAAAATCATGGATCAATACCACGAGCCAAAACCATAATAACACAAATACTGTCGGCTAAATACCAAAGATAAAACATAAGAAACCCCACGTGTGCTTTTCTCTGCCTTGAAATGAGTGCACTGGGGTACGCACCTCCTGAACGGCTGACCTGCGTGTCTGGCCGCGGTCCCTTCACGGTGTACCTGCGGGTACGCATTTTTCTGAACTTTTCTCCTGCGTACTTCTTAAATTTTCAACATATTGAGAGCCTTGCCACGGGTGTTGCCATCAAGTACAACATCTGTAACATATAGCCATACCAGAAACATAATTCCAACACTTCTTTCTAGGTCTTGGGTAGCGAAACTTAAAGGGACACTACAGCTAGATTTCCCCTATGCAACGATTCCAGTATTTGGGAAAATCAGGAAATTGTATCGGGAACAAAAAATGAAGTACATGATCACAAGCAAGGAGAAAAAAATAAATCATCCAATTAACTATGTACATACAGATTTAGAGTCTTTTATTTTGTATTCAGATAGTTTAAATCATATATATAGTCAGTTAGTAGAAGCAGATGATATTCCGGAAATAACAGAAAATTTTAGAGGAATTTTAAAGAAAGAAGAACAAGAACAGTAGAGCATCGTTGGGCAATCAGCTGAAAGTAATGGACAACAAGCAGACAAGGCACAACAAACAGATTTCCAGCACTTGCAAGAGAAGGAGAAGGTTTGTGGACCATGGATTTCGATGGAGCGGTGGGAAATGCTGGCGCTGGAATTGGAATTTGGGTATGCAGTCCTTTCTCTGCCCCAAACAAAGTCCCTAGTAATGTGCGGGTATGCTCTTACAAGTTGGCTTTTACGTGTTCAAATAATGAATCTGAGTATGAAGCTCTGATTGTTGGCCTAAAGATTCTAAGAAAGTTGAATGCTAAGAGGATTTCAGTATATGGCGACTCCGAATTGGTTATCAAGCAGGTCGGAGGCGAATACCAAGCCAAGCATCCTAGCATGTGGGCTTACCGTAATGTAGTGCTAGACATTTTAAAATTATTTTTAGAATACACCTTGACATGTGTGCCTCGTATACAAAATAGTATTGTTGATGCTCTTACCAAGGCAGCAAGTAGTTTGAAGATCCCAATGAACTCTAGCAACAAATTCGAAATCCATGTCAAGCATCGTCCAATTCTTCCAGACAATCAAAGATATTGGCAAGTGTTCCAAGATGATGAGGAGATTGATGATTTTCTACAAAACAAAGGCAAGTTCAAAGAGACCTCAATTGATGAAGAAAATGATGATGGTAAAGGTAATGGTACAAGTGAGATGCAGATCAATGAAATGGACATGTTGCAGCTGAAGAATAGCGTCATTCCCAAAGGCTTGATACCTCTAGAAGAACTCTTTGATCAAGATGATGTAGCCCGCAAGCCAAAATTGCAGCCAACAGAGAAGGGTGTGGAAGAAGTCAATATCGGGACAGCTGCAAATCCTAAATTAGTAAAATTGTCCAAAGCATTGCCGCCAAAGATCAAGGACAAATATATCAGTTTAATGTCTTCATTTGCAGATGTGTTTGCTTGGGACTATTCCGATTTAAAGACATATGACACCAATATAATTCAGCACACTATACCCATCAAGACCAATCAAAAACCATTCAGACAGAAGTTGAGAAGGCTAAATCCAAAGTTGCTGCCATCTATTGAAAAGGAGATCAACATGTTGTACAAATCAGGGATCATTGTGCCAATCAGATTTTCAGATTTGATCTCTAACTTGGTGCCTGTAAGGAAGAAGACAGGTGAGATTCGCTTATGCATTGATTTCAGAAATCTCAATAAAGTTTCATTGAAGGACAACTATCCACTGCCCAAAATGGACCATATACTTCAGCGAGTAGTGGGAGCATCTCGTACGTCACTGCTTGATGGTTATTCTGGATATAACCAATTTTCTGTCCATGAGGATGACCAAGACAAGACAGCATTCACCACTCCATGGGGAACCTTTCATTACGCTAAAATGCCTTTCGGTTTGAAGAATGCAGGTGCCACATTTCAGTGTGCAATGGACTTGGCTTTTGAAAATGAGAAGGATTTCTTTTTGGTGGTGTATTTGGATGATTTGACGGTGTTTTCTAAATTTGATGAAGAGCACATGTACCATCTCAAAACTATCTTCCTAAAGTGCAGAAAATATGGCTTGTCACTGAATCTAAAGAAGAGCTTGTTCACCATGGAGGAAGGCAAACTACTCGGGCATATTATCTCAAAAGATGGCATCCGTATTGACCCATCACATGTGCAAGCAATTCAGCAAATCGATTTGCCCCGGAATAAAAAGGAGATACAATCATTCAATGGTAAGATGAACTTCCTATGCCGCTTTGTACCCAATCTTGTTGAGCACCTAAGAGAGATGAAAAACATGCTTAAGAAGGACAACCAAGTGAAATGGACGGAAGAGGCGGTAAAATCTTTCAATTTGGTCAAATTGGCTCTTTCCTCAACTCCCGTTCTAGTCAACCCATACTACACTCAGGATTTCATATTGTTTTCATTTGCTTCAGAAAATACTATGGCAGTGGTGTTACTGCAGAAAAGAGATGATCATGAAAGACCCATTGCATTTTTCAGCAGAGCTATAAGAGACGCAGCTTTAAAGTACAACATCATTGAGAAGCAAGCCCTTGCACTTGTGAAGGCATTGAAAGATTTCCGGGTGTATATTCTACGTTCTCACATTCTGGCCTATGTTCCTAACGCTGCTGTAAAAGATGTTTTAGTTCAGACCAATCCAGAATGAAGAAGAGGCAAGTGGATTGTAGCCTTGCTGGAATATGATGTGGAAATAAAGCCCACAAAGCTGGTGAAATGACAGGGATTGGGGAAGCTAATGGCTGAATCAAACTTGCACGCCTTGGACATAAATCTGATCATTACTATGTCCAATGAGAATGAGGAGGAATCGTCAATTCAGGTATCTGAAATGTTTGCTCTCTCTCCATGGTATTCAGATATCATATATGTGCTCAAAAATTTGTCACCACCACCCGGCATGACTAGAAACAAAGCGAGAACACTCAAGTTGAAGGCAGCCAAGTTTTGCATTCTTAATTCAACACTATATTGGAAAGATCCCGATGGCGTTTTGTTAAATTGTTTAGTGGAAGAGGAAGCAAAGAAGGTCACGGAGGACTGCCGCCAAGGAGACTATAGTGGTCACCTTTTCTGGAAGTCAACAGTAAACAAAATTTTGAGAGCAGGGTACTATTGGTTGACATTGTTTGCTGATGTATATAAGATGGTCAAGCACTGTCATAAATGTCATATTTTTGAAGGGAAGCGGAAGTTACAGCCTCTACCACTCAAGCCCATTGAGGTGAGTGCTCCTTTCGAGTAATGGGGATTGGATTTCATTGGTGAAATTCATCCCGATTCTTCCGGACAACATAGATGGATCCTCACAGCCACAGATTACTTCACAAAATGGATTGAGGCAATTCCCACCAGACAAGCTACAGATGCGGTAATCATTTCATTCCTTGAAAATAACATCTTGTCTCGCTTTGGTTGTCCTAATAAGCTAATCACTGATAACGCATCAGCTTTCAAATCAAAAAGGATGGTAGAGTTTTGTCATAAATATCACATCATTTTGGGTCACTCAACTGCCTATCATCCACAAGGCAATGGATTGGCAGAATCTTCAAACAAATCATTGGTCAATATAATCAAGAAGCTGCTGGAAATAAACAAGAAGAGCTGGCATAAGAGGTTGGTAAATGTGCTTTGGGCAGATTGGGTCAGTCAGAAGAAATCCATAGGTACGTCACCGTTTGAGCTTGTTTATGGAGTTGATACAGTATTTCCTACCTCTCTCGCTGCCCCGGTAGTCAAACTTCTTCAGGAGGCCAGCAGTGAAGAAGATCCCATGCAGAGGAGGTTGATTCAAATGGTCCACTTGCAGCAGACCAGAGAAGAAGTTTTCAAGAACACAGCCAAATTGCAGGAGAAAATCAAGAAAATTTATGATAGAAAGGCAAAGGTGGACAAATTTTAGGTGGATGATGTGGTGCTGAAGTGGGATGCAAGGAATGAGGAGAAAGGCAAGCACGGTAAGTTCAAGAACCTCTGGAAAGGTCCTTTCAATATTGCAGCATATCGGGGCTAGAATGCGTTTCTTCTAAAAGGAATAAACATAGAAGATTGTCCAGGAGGGCCGATCAATGGTCGACTGCTCAAACGGTACCATTTCTAAGTAATTAATGTTGCTTCCATTGTCACTTTAAATACCATTTTATTTCAGTTTAGTTAGAGTTGGTCAAGTTAGCCTTTAAGTCATTTCAATGTCAAGTTTGAGTCAGTTTTTTGGTCATTTCAGTTTCATAAATGAGTCAGAGTCCTGTATTATTTATCAAAATGATGACTCCATAGCCCAATGGACAAAGGCACTGTCTAGCTCTTCCAGAGATCTACTATTCTTGGCACCTCCAAGGAGCTACCATCCCCCATTGGAGCCAATGTTAGAGTTGGTCTGGTCAGTCCTCCGTCAAAGATCAAAACTCTTTATGCATTTCATGTTTAGGTGTCCTGCTCCATTTACCCAGCTACATTCCGCTAGGGGCATGCCATAATCTGACGAAGAAGGTCATGATAGTCACTCCCCCTCATGTCTGGCTCCTGCTGGCTCAAGTCTTTTGTCAATAATCATCAAAGTCCATGACAATCAAAGTCTGGTCCTTTAAAGGACAAAAGTCATTTTCTATGTTTAGGTCTAGGAATTCATCAATTTGGTCTTTGAACATGTCCAGTAAAGGCATGTAGGCCAGAGTGAGGCCCTTACATAGTTATGGTTCAGAGAGCTTCATCGTCATGTGGATAAACTTCGACTCTTCTTCAAAACTCTGTTTTGAAGAAAAGTCAAACAGTGTCATTTATGAAAAAAATTTCAAAAAAGTCGCCAGTTGATTTTTCAGGTGTAGTCATAGTTTCCGTGGCCAAATTTCCTATCATGCAATCCCTGCAAAGAGTCCCGAAAATTTCATCATTTGAGCTAAAATTTCAAAGTGAAAGTGAAAATCAGTGTGTTTTAAAGTTAATGAAAAAAGTGCAAAACTCAACATTAAAAAAATGGGTTTCTGAAGAGGCAAAAATTAAACCCATCTCTTCCAAGGCTATATATACCAAGTTTTGTCAAAACAAAAGGCATTGTGCTATTACAAGGCTTGGAGAAGCGTTGTAAAGGCGTGAGTGTGAATTGGTGAGCATTTGAGTGAGTTGGAGGTGGTTTTAGAGGGTGCGGCGCATATATCCAGGAGCGCGGCGCATACAGAGGGCGCGACGCACACTTAGCCTGCCCACAGTGCAATTTTTCTAAGGGCGTGGCGCATACCCAAGGTGCGGCGCACTAGGCTTTATGCGTGGCACATACAGACAAGGGCCAAGACAAGTGCCCAAACACTCCCAAATTTTGGTGAAGCCTATCAAATTAAGAGGTAGGCTCTTTAAAATAACTTGCTCATCAAATTTTGTCAATTATAGGGTGTTTATTGAGATGTTTGAATGCCACCAAAATGTATAAAATCGACCATAAGAAATCACCAAGAAATTGATGGCTAGGGTTATTAAAATGTCTTGTTAGTGCCAAGGTTTCACTCCACTCACCTTTTCCCCTCACCTATCACTTTTCCCATCCTCCCTCTCTCGTTTTTCATAAAATCCCTGCCCTAAACTACAACCAAACCCTACCCCATCAAAAATGCCAAACTCCTCCCACATCCCTAACAAATTTCTCCCTATAACCCCTATTCCCATTACATCACTCCCTTCCTAACACTCCCTGTTTCATTGTTCCCCTTGGTAACAGATATTACAAAGGCACCCAACCTCACACCATCATCAAAGGGCAGCCTTATCACAATCCATACTGCAGCCATGACATCACAGCATTCGTCAGAGTATGAGATGGAGACACAAAGTGACTCATCCTCAGAAGAGCAGGCTCCCAGGAGGCATCACAAGAGTGGTGAACATGTCAGGGATGAGCCCACTACCCTCACTGAATTACAAGCATGCCCTCTTGCCATGTCATGCTTCCAACACCTATCATGTTTTGAATTTTGTCAAAGGGTGGCAAATGTTAGATTTCATCATGAGTAGGCCCGTCTATTTGTGCTGCATCTACATGGAGGCCAGTCTATCTTGGTCGGGGTCACTTTCACATTGACACCCGAAGCTATATCAGTGGCAACAGGTATACCAAATGTTGGAGAACAGTGGCATAAGAAGAAGAAGGTGGATAGGAAACACTATGAGTCTTACATCCAGGCCAGATTCTTGAGTTAGCTCACAAGAGTCTTTCCCTTCAGATACTTGAAAGATGAGTATGCTCCACTCATGAGATTGATCATGAAATACTTCAGCTGTGAGGGGAGGTTCTCTCGATTATATGCCTATCACATCCGGTTGCTCATGCACTTTACCAGGGTGAAGATGATGAACCTCTTGTTTTTCATATGCAGGAACATAGAGAGGATGAACACTTTCATGCTGCATAAGACCCCTCAGCAATAGCTTAACAGTGTGTTTCACTTTGCTCTTATCCGGATTTTGGTAGATCATCAGTTAGGATTGCAGGGCATTGCTTGGGAAGACTTCATCTCCCGTGACTTCTTCATCACATCACAGGTACTATCAGAGACAGAGCAGGAGATGGGTGGTCCTTCTCATTAGTATGAGCACCATGAGACCATGATCATGCCATTTTTTGTTACATATCAGAGAGGCAGTAGGCACTTGTTTGCAGCAGCAAAGCGAGTGTTATCTCCACCCAGGGTGGAAGGGGCCTCGCTTCCAGCATCAACGACACAGGTACAAGACAAGGGTAAGAGGCCCAGGCAGAGCAAGAAGCCCGTGCATGATGAGGGGCCATCAGGTGGACAGGAGACCGATGTCATCCTCATTCAGGATGATGAGGCAGAGGCAGAAAATGCCCAACTTAGGATGACCATTCGGGAGAAGGAAACGGAGATCCAAGACTTGATACTCAATGTGGAGAGGGCCAAATGGATCATCAAGTATCAAGAGTAGAGGATCAAGCAGCTTGAGGACTAGCAGGCAATCATGGAGCCCGTGAGAATCAACAAGCTGCCCAGCAAGGGAGGATCGAGCTCACTACCTTGGAGCAAGAGATCAACAACGACTGTGAGTCCTGGTTAGAGTGGGTAAATATCCACCTTAAGAGACTACTGGAGAAGGCCAACAAAGACAACAACATACTGAGGAGGATGGCTTGTCATTACAGGGCACGGAACATGAGTGCGAAGGCCCGAATAAGGAGCTTGAAGGCTAAATTGAGCAGAGCAACCAAAGAGGCAAAAGAGGCAAAAGAGAAAGATCAGCTTCGAATCTTGGCTGAAGCTTCTGCAGCCCAGAATAGTGCCTCTTAGAGAACCTCTAGCCCAAATTTCAAGAAATTTGGGACATTTTTGGTCACATGGTAATTTTTTGGCACAAACACAGTTTTTTTCTCTATACGCGTCGCACCACCGACGCGACGCGTAGGATTGGAAGCTCCAAATGAGAAATGGTTTGCATTTTTGGATTCAACATGAAAAATCATGACTACTGGCACTCGGGCAAGAAATTTGGAGAAGATCTTGGTCACCAAAAGGGCAAAAAACACCCAAAAAATGGCCTCACTGCCCCTATTTTGACACACAGGAAGCAGTATTGGGAGAATGAAGATTTGGAGGGGAAAATGACCTCCAAATTCAAAAATTCCACTTGGGTTGGAAAGTAGACAGGAAACGATTTCCAACGAGCACACTTGGGCACATTTTGGACTCCTGAAAGTGCCTAAAAACTGGCCTCGAAGTGGCATGATGCATATAGAAAAGGGCGCGGCGCATATAGGAAAAAAGGCCCAGAATACCTCTGTTTCGCGAAATTTCGCTTCCCGACTTTTCATAAGTGGGCCCCCTCATATACACTTCATTTTTTCAACACCTAGGACAATTTTAAAGGTATTTTCACTCCAGATGGGCAGTTATCCAAGTGGCAAAGGAAGGCAATGGGTCACCCAAGCCATTTGTCATGTTTGTGATGTTGCACTTATAGCTAATGGTTGTCTCTTCATCTCCATTTTGTAATAATTCGAGTAACTCCCCAACCTTTGGGCGTTCTATCTCTTCATAGCAAATTCTATATATTGTATGCAAGCTATTTGCAAAGGGTTGGTTGGCTTGTAACTTCTGGGAGACTGTGGGAAAGAAACTTTGTTTCTGCATTGTATATTTTTACAGAGGATTAATCAAAGGCAGCGGCTCTGTTTCATGAGATTCATGTGGTTGTGAGTGTAGAAAATGTGTCTCTTATGTTTCATATGTATCTTGTTATGTTTCATAGTGCATTTCATATTCATTTCCAGTGAAATTTTCTGAGTTAGATAAGGTAGAATTCAATTTTATTGCTCTGCCTGTGGGAAAATTTCATGTTCAGTGTTTTTCTTCTGTTGAGAAGGATTCATGTTGCCCATGCCCTTTTCACCCTCCTAAGCAATCTCTCCATTCCATGTTACTTTCAAACTAAATTGTTGGACTCTCCGCCTATCTTGCCTCACGAAGTAATCTGTACCTTTGTATTAAATTCGTTGTTCATTGAGGTCCACTGGTCCCATACCATCCCAAAAACATAGTCATTCATAAAAATCACTTCTTGTATCCATTTTCACTTACTAGCCTAAGATAAATATTTCACTGTAAGTCATCTCAGGCCTTTTCATTCATCTATTCACTGAGCGTGACATGGAGAGAGCCCTCTCCTGTTCTAGTAGGGCTAGCTACCAGACTGAGTGTGGTTTGTGGTTACCCGGAATTTTTCCTTCTTTCAGCCTAAGGCAGATTTAGGTGCTAACAACTTCAAACACTGAAAATTCAGTATGAAACTCTTAAGATGCATAATGATGAGAGTGTAGCCAGTTACTTTTTACGTATAGATGAGATTGTTAATTGTATGAAGAATGTAGGTAAAGAAATAAAGGAAGTTACTTTAGTTGATAAAATTTTGAGATTTGTGTCTTCTAAATTTGAGTCAAAAGTGTCTACCATAGAAGAAAAATAGGATCTTAAAACTATCGTTGTGACTCAACTTCATGGAATCCTAAATTCCTTTGAAATGAGAAAAGGAGGTCCATTAGATATGAGAGAAGCCACATTTAAAGCATCAGCAAAGGGAAAATAAAAAGAAGAGAACAATGAATCAAGAAACATTTCTGAAGAAGAATATGAGGTAAATTTTGTTAAGAAGCTTCAACGGGGTTCTAGAAGGTTCAGAGGTAAGTTACCTTTTGAAATGTTTTGCTTGTGGTAGAGTCGGTCATTATGTTGCCAAATTTCCTCATACAGATAAATATGAAAAGGGGAAGGAATATGAAAAAGGCAATAAGAAACAGGTTTTGAATAGAAGGAGTTACTATACGCATGAAGATAGTGATGGTTTATCTAATAGTGATGAAGATGAAACTGAACAAGATTATAGGCTTGTCATGGCCTATGACAATGATGATTTTTTGGATGCATTAGAAGAGGAAGACTTTCATGAAGAAATCACTAAACTCAAAATCTGTTTAGAAGAGAATAATATGATCATAGATACTTTGACACACCAACTTGTTGAAAGAGAAAAACACAATGAAAATATAGAATGTGAAATTGTGGGTCTAAGAAAAGATCTTGAGAAGACAAAATCTCTCAATCTTAGATTTGCTAAAGGATTAGAAGCTTTAAATGAAATTATCAAAGTTCAGCGTTCTCCTCTGATAAAGATAGGTCTTGGATATACTGAAGAATCATCTCAATCACAGAAGCCGTCAACCTCCACCAGAAGCTATCTTGATGCGGCAAAGATTAGTGAACAGTATGTCAATCATCAGCAAAGGCCTAAAACCCATTATCAGGTAAATCATACTCAATTTACTCGAAGGATGAATATCAATAGAATCCGCAACCAACAAGTAAACAATGTCAAAAGATTCGATGGTCGTAGAAACTTCTTTAATGGGCAATGTTTTTGATGTCATAACATTGGGCACAAGGCTGCTCAATGTGTTGCTTACAAAAACATCATGACTAGAGAAGCACGAAATCAAAGGATTGTAACAAGAATCAAGAAAAGTTCTTATAATAACTTTTCTCCTCTTGAAAATGAAATAGAATGCTCGATTTGTAACAACTTTGGTCATGAAGAATTTGAATGCAGTAGAAAATTTCAGCGAACACTTCAAAAGGAGCAAAGGCCATTAAATCCCAAGATATGGAGAAGGAAGGAATCTCAATCAGAAAGATGTGGTATAACCTTGTATGCAGAAGGACAAGAAAATCGGTGGTACATCGACAGTGGATGCTCCAAACACATGACAGGTCAGAAAGAGAAAGTTCACTCATATAATGTTTTAGAAAGAGAAAAGGATGTCTCATTTGGAAATGACACTCCAGCTGCCATTAAAGGTAAAGGTTTTGTTTTCTTGAAAGAAGAGGTTAAAGATGGAAATGTTATGTATGTAGATGGTTTAAAGGATGGCTTGTTGAGTGTCAGTCAAATGTGTGATCAAGGAAATGAAGTGGTGTTTCGATCAAACAGATGTGTTGTTCGTGAGCTTGATACAGGAGAGACTATGATCAAAGGTATACGAACTCCAAAAAATGTATACATACTCAAAGGAGGACAACAACAATGCTATCTAAGAAAAACATATGAAAACTCGTGCCATAAAAGATTGGGACATCTAAGATTTTCTCAAATAAGAAAAGCATGCAGGCTCAAGGCAGATTGTGATCTTCCAGATATAAGCATCCCAGAAAATACCATATGCAAACCATGTCAAATCGGTAAGAAAAACAGAGTTCACTTCATTGAAAAGGAAGGGTCAGCAAGTCAACCTCTTGAACTTATCCATATTGATTTATGTGGACCAACAAGGAAAAAGTCACCTCGTGGAGAAGAATATTTTATTTTGTTTATTGATGATATTTCTAGAATGTGTTGGATAGGCCTTCTAAAGCATAAAGATGAAGCATTTGAAAAGTTTAAAGCCTTCAAAGCTTTGGTTGAAAATGAATCAGATCAAAAAATCAAATGTCTCAGATCTAATCGAGGGGGAGAATTCATATCAGATGAATTCTTTGACTTTTGTGAGAAACATGGAATAAAAAGGAAATTCTCCACCACAAGAACTCCTCAGCAAAATGGTGTGGTAGAAAGGATGAACATAACAATTCAACAAATGGCTCGAGCTATGCTAGATGAACCTGGACCTCCTGCAACCTTCTAGGGTGAAGCTGCATTTGCTGCCATGAATATTCTCAACAAAGCAAATGTTCGAGTAAATAGCACTCAAACTCCACATGAACTTTGGTATGGTAAGCCTCCTACTATAAAATACTTTAAAGTTTTTGAAAGAAAATGTTTTATCAAAAGGACTGATGAAAAACTTGGTAAGTTTGAACCCAGAGTAGACGAAGGTATTCTTATTGGTTATTCTTCCAGAAGTAAAGGATACAAATGTTATAATAAAAGAATTAAGAAAATTGTTGAAAGCATTGATGTTGTAGCTGATGAAGCATGCAGAAATCCTAAACAGATGAAATCAACAGAGGAATATGACAATGAGGAAGATGGGGATTTCTTTCCCACATCAAGTGAAAATGATATTGAAGAAGAAACCAATGAAGCACCAAAAGAAGATACAACAGATAGGGAAAAGACTCCATCCAGGTATGTTCAGAAGAATCATCTAGAATCTCAAATTCTAGGAGAAAAAGGGTCTAGAGTACAGACAAGAAGAACTCTTACAGGAACCTCAAGTTATCTAGCATTACTATCCTCCACAGAACCTCAGAATTTAAATGAAGCCTGCAAAGATGAATGTTGGGTTAAGGCCAGGGATGAATAATAAGATCAAATTGAAAAGAATCATACTTGGGAGTTAGTTCCTAGACCTCATGATAAAAATATTATAGGAACAAAATGGATATTTAAGAATAAACTGAATGAAAATGGAGAATTTATTAGAAACAAGGCAAGACTTGTTTGCAAAGGGTGTGCCCAACAAGAAGGTATAGATTTTGAAGAAGATTTTTTGCCTGTTGCTAGACTTGAAGCCATAAGGATGTTTCTTGCTCTTTCTAGTTTTTAAAAATTCAAAGTATATCAAATGGATGTAAAATCAATATTTCTTAATGGAGATTTAGGAGAAGAAGTTTATATTGAACAACCATAAGGATTCATTCTTGGAAATGATGCAAAACTTGTATGCAGAATCAAAAAGGCTCTATATGGTCTGAAACAGGCTCCAAGGGCTTGGTATTACCACCTTAACAAATATCTACAACAACAAGGCTTTACAAAAAGTTCTGCAGATAGCAATTTATACACAAAGATTGAAAATGATAAATTGCTAATTATTGTTGTTTATGTTGATGATATCATTTTTGGTAGCAATGAAGAATCCATGAGTCAGAATTTTGCTTTTGTAATGCAGCAAGAATTTGAAATGTCATTACTTGGTGAGCTTACGTATTTTCTTAGTCTACAAGTTCAGCAAACAAAAGATGGTATCTTTATCTCACAAACCAAATATCTCAAGCAAATCTTGAAAAAGTACGAAATGGAAAATTCTAAACCAGTATGTACTCCAATGGTAACAGGATGCAATCTAAGCTCTAATGATGAATCACCAGCAGTAAACCAACCAACTTATAGATCTATGATTGCAAGTCTGCTTTATCTAACAAGTACCAGACTTGACATCATGCATGTAGTAGGAATTGTTGGAAGGTTCCAAGCAAATCCAAAGGAATCACATCTCCAGGTAGTCAAAATAATTTTCAAATATCTTCAAGGAAATCAGGACTTTGGACTATGGTATCCTAAAGATACAGACCTTACTCTTCATGCATATACAAATGCTGATTGGGCATGAAGTGTTGATGATCGAAAGAGCACTAGTGGTGGTGCACTCTATATGGGTTCCCGGTTAGTATCTTGGTTCATCAAGAAACAAAGTTCGATTTCTTTATCTACAACTAAAGCAAAATATGTGGATGTTGCATCTTGTTGCACACAACTACTTTGGATGATGCAAACCTTGCAAGACATTCAGATCACATATACTCCACCCATCTCCATTCTATGTGATAATACAACTGCCATCAGTATTTCAAAAAATCCAGCCATGCACTCCAAGACCAAGCACATACCCATCAAGTACCATTTTCTAAGAGAACAAGTGCTTGAACAAAAGGTCAAATTGCAGTATGTTCCCTCCAAAAAACAAGTTGCTGATATATTCACTAAAACACTACCCAGAGAAACATTTGAATATCTCAAACAAAAGCTGGGAGTAGTTGCTACATCATCCTGCTGTTAAATCTAGTTTTTCAGAGGAAGGTTATTATACACAGGTTTCATGAAGTATAGTCGTGTATACACGTAGGTTTCTGTGGCTGAAGAAGCGTATATATTTTTCTGACAACAAAAACAGTGGGTCATAATCTAATATGGGTGCTCTGTCTCATGTTCATGATTACAGTCTAACAATATGCTTTGTTCATTAATTTTTATCTAACTGACAAATATGCTTTGATTAATGACTTGTTAACAATGCATAGGTAGCACAGGTTCACGGGGAGCATTAGCCTTCACACGCATTCTGCATTGTTGGCATTATAGTTGCTGAGTCCAGTTATGGCTTCAGATATTTATGCCATTTGTTTCTTAAGTCATGTAAAAGTCTAGGGTGTGATATGACTTCTCATACACTTGAATAAGTCCTATTGGACAAATGATGTAATTTGTATCCCAACTTTGCATGGGATGGATGATGTAATATTTATTGTATTTATGTCATGTATAAATAATTGCTATATCCCCACTTTGTTGGGTTAATGAGTCAAATTTGGTATATCCCCACTTGATTGGGAGATTGAGGTATGTATGAGTCATTGGTGATAGGAAGGTCAAACTCACATAGTTCAGTTATAGAGTCATGTTATTCTTCTGGAAAATATTTTTGCAGACTCTGCATGTGCTCAGGGGGAGCATGGATGGTTAGTGCATCACAACATGTACAATGATATCAGAACATGCACAAAGAGGGAGTTTAATAAGAGAATTCAGCATGTGCCTATGGGGAGCATGATCATATTCAATTTTTCAGATATGAAGAGTATCCTGGTTTTCCCTTTGCCCTTGATGTCAAAGGGGGAGAGAATTTTGGTATTGCTTGTTATCTCTAACAATTTCTACATCTTGTAGAATTCAACACCATCATGGTTTCCATCAAGTCCAAAGGAAGAGATAGTTGGCATTATGATACAAGTGTTGTCCTTGATGGCAACTCACTCACAGGTCAATTCAGTTTTGGTAAAAGGAAACTCACAGTACAACAAGTATATTCAGAGGTTACAGGGCAATGATACACAAGAACGGGAAGATGGAACTAAGGTCTACTGATCAGAATAAAAAAGGTAAAGGAAAAATTTGATACACGATGGTCCACTTAGTCAAAATAGCGTATACACGTTGTTCTAAATAACAAAAAGAGCGTATCCGTATACACGCACTCCCACAGAAATAAAAGCACGTACATGATTGGCAAACCTAGGTTTTGGTCCGAGACATTTGGTCTATGGTATTGACCCTAGGTATTTGTTCCATGGTATTGACCCTAGGTATTTGGTCCAAGGTATTGGTCCTAAGTGGTTTTGGTCCAAGGAATTGAAAAAGGGCCTAAAGCTATATAAGGAGGAGAAGATCATAAGTTCAAGGGTGCAAGTGTATGGGTTTCTAAGGAATGCTTCTATCTGAAGTATATTTTATGTTGGAGGGGCTATGTTTGTGATCTGATCTAAAATACTTTATGCACCTTGAATTCAATGTTGGATCAATATCATGAGACCTGAAGTGAATTACTATTGGATGATCTGATATTGGTTGGGCTAGATCTAACTATGTACACCTATTTTATTCTTTAAATGTCATGATCTGGGTTTGTATGAAGTTCAGAAGTGCAGCAAAGTTATGAGTTGATATTTGTAGATATGTACACTGGTTCGTCTCTTTAAAAGCGTGTGTACACGTAGGTTATACCCTTCAAAATAGCGTGTACAAAAGAAAGCTTCTTTTTTAGATCTGACTGGTCTATCTGATCAAATTCTGTTGTTTTATTGTTGTCTGTCAATGAAGTCTTCTTAGATATGAATGTAAAACTGAATGCATAAGGAGGCTGGTATTTGATTGATTGATTGTATAAGTGAGAAGAAGTGATCTATGTCACTGCCTGTGTAAATCTCTGTAACTTGACAGTAGATATTCAGTATATTGTTGGTTGGTACAGACTTGATTCAAAAGTTTATGTTTGCAGTAGTTTTGAAGGTATACACAGGTTTGATTAATGGAAGTAGCGTATACATGTAGTTTGGGTTCAGCCAAGTAGCATATACACTCTGATGCATGGTTTTCGAGGTTACAACTGGTTCTGAATGATGATACAGGTTTCTGGGTTCAGCACAGTATTTTGGTGTCAGTGATCTGATTGTCCAAATTAACTGAATGTTGGGTGACATATTTTAAGTTTAAATGTTTTTGATGGGTCCAGTATCAAAATTGGATGAAAAGTGACCTTAAGATTGTGGTGTTGTGATCCAGGAGTATCCAGTCTGAAAATTTATGAAACATGGTCCCTAGAGGAAGAAATAAGGTCGTAGCCTTCTGTAGGTCAGTACCTACGTACTAGTAAACAAATTGGCTTGTACAAGAGCTAGGGGGTTGCAACTCCCTTCCAGTAGAAGCTGGAAAATGAGAGAAGGTTGTGGCCTACTGTAGGTGGGTGCCTCCGTACTGGTATGAGTCTGCACCAGTACAAGATGGTAAACTGATTTTCTTATTATTAAAAGAAGATAGAGACAACAGTAGCAGGTGGTTTTCACCCACATTGGGTTTCCACCTTAAATCTTGGTGTTCATGTGTGTTTCTTATGTGTGATGCTTTAATCTGCTTTTAATACACTATCTAATAAGTTACTGATGTACTGGTTTAAGATCAACACATGATAAATTGTCTAAATCACAAGTTCTCTAGATATACGCTGGTTTCTCTAATCACAGTTGCGTGTACACGCTAGTTCACTTCACTGAAGTAGCATATATAAATCTGTTTTGGAAATAAAATTATTGATCTGATAATACTGATTACCCCCCTCTCAGTATTATTTCCAACATCTTTTACCCTTATATTCAAACTTTGGAAGTCCTTAATGTGCTCCATCATTGAACCCTTTTGTTTGAGATTTATCAATTAGCTAAAAAAGGTGTTTCTTTTTGTATCCTCATAATGTGCTATCATTTCTTTCGTAAAAGTTGACCAAGTGACAATTTATTTACGAGAGCAAATCCATCGATACCATACAAACTGATTTGGTTCCAAATATAAAGTTTCAATGCATACCTTTTGTGTGTTTTGCACATTATGGAGATTGAAATATTGTTCCATCTGTAGTATCCATGTTATGATATCCTTGACATTAAACTTCCTCATATCGATCTTTAGAAAGTGGTGGGTCTTTGTTCCAACGTTAGAGTATATGAAATCATGATTAACATTTCTTTTGTTTTCATCATAAGTTTCCTCTACTACATTTTCGCCATTAGGAAGCCTTTCTTGTAGCAAATTTTTCAAACCTTCCTTCAAACCTTCCCTGTCTTTCTTCAAACCTTCCCTGTCTTTCTTCAAATCTTCAATGTTTTCATTCTTTGAATCATGATTAACATTTCATTTTTTCTCATTATGAGTTTCCTCTACTACCTTTTCCCCAATAGGATCCTTTATTGTAGCAACTTTTTCAAACCTTCCTTCCAACCTTCCATGTATTTCTTGCAATCTTCAATGATGTCTTTCATACCATCTATCTTAGCTTCCATTCCTTTCTGTAAACCATCCATCTCAGCTTCTGTTACTTTTTGTGAGAGTGAAATTTGTTGCACTTGGTCTCGTAATTTTGATATATCATGTTACATTTCTTCCTCTTCTTCATGAGTCATGCTAGAGATTCCAGGCTGCTTACTAGGTGTTTCTATTTTCTTTCTTCAGGGCATCACTTAATGATAATAATGCTTCACTATGCCCTTTGAATTCCTTCAAACTATTTTTTCAAACCACTTATGCAAAACAAAAAAACAAAAAAAAAAACTACACACTTTTTTTCACTTTGTAGGAGCTCAATACTAAATCTGTTGTATCTCTGTAATTTCGGATCTCCAAGGTTTGACATTGCATCCTGCGGTAGTCCCCTGAGTCCTTTTTATAAGCCCACGAGTATGATCAATATTGGATTCTCCAAGGAAGAATTATGCCAAATATCCCACGATGACCTGATTATAGACTAGTTCAGTAGAGTAAACTTGTACAAAGTGCCACGTGTCACTATTTCAACCTTAGGACCTAAAACCAATACACATAAAACTAAAGGCCATCCTTTTTCTATAACTTCTTACGAAATTTAAATCTGATGTCCAGAAAGAAATTTATGACGATTTTCCCCAGATCATCTATTTGAGATATAATTTGGGATCCAACAAAAACCCTAACTTCCCTGGATCATATCTCGGCTAAAATGGATTTTTTTTAGCTTCTGAAATGTGGCAGAAAAAAAATTATAGCGAAAATGCCACGATGACCTGTTTGGAGTAGTGAAACCCTAGAATCCAAACCTCTGAAACCAAATGTTAGCAACCAACTCACAAAATAGAAGAAGAGATAGATCAACGCCTTCAAAAACAACCTCTTCAAGGGGATGACCTCCTTTACATTACACAAATGAACAATTCTTGGATGATACAAATGAAAAAACCTCCTTTCTATATATAGGAGTCTAAGGGGTCACAATATATTCAAAGCCGACATAACAATAATAATATAAGGGAACAATAATAACAATAGTGGGCTTTTATGGGGCACAATAATAACAATATGGGGACAATAGGGGCACAACAATAACAATAAGGGCTATAATGAAAATAGTAATGGGGTAATCACTAGTATTATAGGGACTTAACAGTTTTGGATTCATTACAGTTGAGAAGCATCTCCCCTATTGGTTGGTTTCACTGATTCTGATTGGGCTGGTGACCTTGATGATCAGAATTCTACCACAGGTTATGTCTTCAGTCTTGGTTCTGGACCTATTACATGGGCTTGTAAGAAAAAAAGTGCCATTTCTCTTTCTTCAGTAGAACCAGAGTATCATGGCACTGTTGAAGCTAGTAAGGAAGCCTTGTGGCTTCGTCAAATCCTGTCAGAGTTTAGTTTTCAACAGCAACATCTGACTACACTTTGGTGTAATAATAAAAGTGCCATTCAACTATGCAAAGATCCAGTCCAACATCATCACAAAAAAAACATTGAGCCACACATGCACTTCATCAAAAATCTCATTCATGACCATGTCCTTGAAGTGCAATATTGTTCAACCGATGATCAAGTTGCAAACATCTTTACAAAGGCTCTCATACAAGAAAGGTTTACTAAACTTCGATTTATGGTTGGAGTTCAGGAAGTTGTCACTAAGGGGGGATAAGCTCTAATGCCTCCTTCCTTCTCCTATTGTGTCATCTTTGTACATCCTTCAATCCTATCCCAAGTTGTTCTTAAGGGGGGGTGTTAGGATATTCCGACACACAGGAAATAATTAAGTATAACTTGGTCTGGTGTATAGTTAGGTAAAGTGTGTTTCTTTAGTATGTAATTTTTGTAACTTACAATCCAACGATCACGATATGTTATAGAAATAAAGTGATTTGATGGTTCATTCTCTCCTCGATATTGTCGACGCTTGATTCATGGCTTAACACCCAATTGATCCATGATCTCTGTTTAAAGAGAATGGAGGGTCATTTGTTAGGTGACCGTTCATGAGAGAAGTTTATGTAAAAAAAAAATTTACATTAATAAATTTCCTAAAGTGGTCGTGTTGGCTCAAGATGTGCACTGTTTCCCTCTTTGAGGGTTTTAACAATGTCGAGAATACTAGTTTATTAATCTGTGATCTATTTGTGAGCAGTGTCCTTTGGTTTTCTATCTAAGGAACTTACCCTGTAAATTCCTACACTAGGGAAATATTTTTCATCATAATTATAGTAAATACACTTGAATTGACATTTTTCCATCTCTTCCCATGTCAACTTGTGGATCTTTAGCGGTGGATTAGGATGTTAAGAAGACACAAAGTTTCGGTGTGGTCATGGAACAAAGTTTTGATTCTTGGATAGTGAAAATGTCATAACCTTTACATGAAATCTAGCTGGTAGTGGGGTAATTCATCCACGAGGGATTCACTAGGGGAGAAATATCATACGACATGGGTTTATATTGGGGGATATATATTGAAGAACAAATGACATAATATATTGGGGGATATATAGGGGGTAAAGGGTTTTCATATTGGAAAATATAAAAAATGGAGCTTAAAGTTAATGAAAAAATATAAAGGGGTGTAAAAAATGGATACCTACAATATCTAGTGAAAGTAGGGGGTTTTTAAATTTGGAAGTTCTTTTGGGTTCATATTAGTAGGGGGTTAAATATTGTGATTTTTAGAGGGATTTTCCAATATGTAGTCATATTAAGGGTATTGTTTAATATGCCACAAACACGCGTGATATGTTAGAGATTCACTGAGTGAATCCCAAATGTATTCATCTCAAAGTGGGTTTTTATTCCCCCCTTAAGATGAATAGTATAACATTACTTGAAAAATTCATCAATAAAATTTTCTATTCCAATTATCAAGTGCTCAAAAGAAGAAATATATTCTTACACCATGCTTTTTTATGCAAATTTTTGTTATAGACATATTTGGGCACAGCAACCCCAATCACATATGTCCATAAACCAAGGGCTTCTAAGTCCCTAAAAGTGTTGTTTCATACCCTAAAGGAGCAAGGTCAGCTGATTACATCATCTCCCAGAAGTTCTCCATGAAAAAATACTCAGAACTGGTCAAAGCAGGACCATACAGACTGCCAAGTGCTAAGGGTGCGATGCATCTCACCTGCCACACGCAAAAAGTGCAATGCATACTAGAAATCCCTTCTGTAGGGTGCGATGAGCGAGAGCAGACAAATGGCACAAGCAGTTTGCTAGGTGGAGACCCTGAGAATCTTCTAGAAGCTGCTCATTTGACACTTACCTCTCTGAATTCGCCCAAGGATGAGTAAGAGATCATGAAAACTCCAAGTGGAACCAAGAAATATCAGAGAGATGACACTAATCAAAATCCCAGAAGCTGACTCACACCCCTGCAAACATCTATATATGGATCCCTCATCCCAGTGATCCAGAGGCTGGAATTTTGTAATTTTCAAGGAAGTGTTGTTGGTTTCTCTTTGAAGACATTGTTGGGTGATCTTGCTTTGTATGAGGTGAAGAGGGCTTTCATGCTGGGAGGATGGCGCTGGGTCAGACCAATGGGTCGTAATCCTCTCTTCTACTACTTCTATCAATAAATCTATTTGAGTTTTCCTCCATATTCTTGTATATCTCTAAATCTTGTATTGATATATGCATTTTTATGGTTAATATACATCGGATCCTATATTGTTTATGGTGATAGATCTCTATGCTTTGATGGTATTATGTTGCTTTGACTCTATAGGTTCTCTTTGAAGCTGGACAAGTAAGGAAGGAGTGGCGAGATTCTGTCAAAGGGGAAAGGAAACAAGCAAGGAGCCAAGCAAAAGACTGAGTTTGGTACTCTCTGCTTCTTTCTCATCTATCTCTCGTAAAAGAAAACACAAGTGACTTTAGTTTGTTTGTTTCTAAGATAGCTACCCGTCTTAGTGGGACTAGAAGCTCCGAATAGACACTAGTTTTCCCGATAACAAAATGGTGACTCTGCTGGGGAGCGAACAATTTGATTGCTTGTCTCTATTTGTTTGCTTCATAAACTATCGACGGAGCCTGAAGTTAAGCCAGCTAGCCTTCGAACTGCATTTTCTATGCAAGTGTAAAGTAGATCAATGATGCTTCAATCAATCTCTGGGTTCATTTATGAACTGAAAAACTGACTCGCAAACATCCTAAGTGCCCTAGAGGTAGATCAAGTAACCTCATTATATCAGCCCCTGTACTTTGTATTTACTGACTATCATTAGCTCAGCCTAAATCCCTGAACTAAGCTACAAATTGTGACAAAAAACCAAGTTAAAGTCTCATCCTTGGACCACCGCACTATCTCCTTTTGGAAGACTAGATGCATCACACCTCTCGTGTGCAGTAGGTGGGATGCATCCCTGTTTCCCTGTGTTACAGGTGCAATGATCAGGTAAGATTGTTTCTGCCTCCAGATTTTGGTTTTTTCTTCACTGTCTTCAGCTTTATTCAGGAGTTTTGTTGTCTATGATCAGTAGACCACTGTTGAAACCCCCTTCCTTTTCATTATTCAGCCTCCATTGTACAAAGAATTGTGGATGTTCTTATGTATTTTTCACCATTTACAGTTCTCCTTTACAAAATAGTAGCTTAATCGAACTGTGGTCTTTTGATTTGAAAGTGTCGCAAGTGTTGTTTTCAGTCAAAGAAAAGAATCCTCCTCTTTTTGATAGTCAATTACACTATTACTCTTGTATTTGATCTGAATTAATAGTATTTCAAGTGTTGAAAGCAGTTTTGAATTCAAAATCGCAAAGTGTCGTTTTGTCTTCCTTTCGTTTTTTGAAAAGAAAATCGTTAGTATTGTCGCTTTGAAAGAAGAGATAATTTAGTTTTGTATTTAGAATTCTTTTTATCATTCACACATTAAGAAAGCGGAAAAAAATACATGCATGTGCATTTTCATTTAGACTGCTTGTTGATTTTTATTTAGGACAGTGCATCTAGTGTGTGCTCTCTACTCTATGTTGAAAGGATTTCACTTCTCTTTCCTCAGTAGCTAGGATTTTCATTGCAAAAAGAAGAGTAAATGATTGTTTATCATCTTAGATTGCATATTTAGGAGTTGTATATCTACATCACACGGTGAACCTTAAAGGCAAACTTCTTAAGAAGGATCAACTGTAAAATAAATTCAATGAACATAAAAACGATTTGGAACCTCATGCACAATATTTAGAAGTCTAGGCTAGAGACGTACTCCGGCGTCGTAAAGCCTGGTAACTATCACTTTCATCATAGGTTGGGTGATTCCTCCTCTTTGAGACGACAAGTGCCAGTACAGACTTGTGCTCCCACGTACCGTTGAGTATATATTGGGAGACCACAATAGGCTATATCCTTTATCCATAGGAAGCCATGTCTGCCGCCCTATCGATCGCAATGCACTGAACACAGCATTCAGGAAGATTGACTATCGTACCGTAAAAAGTATTCTGCAGTTTTGCGATTGATTTGGTCATCCCTCTGTCTAGATTTCCAGAGTAGTCTCTTTTGTTCCTTTTCAGACTCCTTAAAGGAAAAGGTCCATCTGAGCACTTGTCACTTCAGGATTATTAAATATCGAAGGCAACTAGAGTCATCTTTAGCTTTTTCTCGACTCTTAAAAATTGAAAAATCAAGTTGTGTCAAAGCGTCTAGAATTTATTTTAATCGGAACAACGTCATTGTTCCCTCGTTGATCTTAGTTTGAGAAAATGGAGTCCACCAATCAAGGATTTCCCCTTGGGGGAAATCCTAGTCCTTTCTCCTCTTGGGGAGATGTTGGTGCACCTCATATGGCCACATTGTCCCTTCCAGGACAGACAATTGGCCTGCTAGTATGGCTTTTCTCGACCTCTGTCATTCAAAGCACTGTGATTCCTGAGAAATCAAATCAGCAACTAGATGATACTAGAGTTAACCCCCAACCTTCTACTTCATTTGTTTCTCCCTCTCCTTCTTCCTCTTCACTTGGTGAAGCTAGTAAAACTAAAAAACAAGTAACTGAGAAGAAGAAAAAATGGAAGGAGAAGAAGAAGAAGGAGCCAATAGCAAAAAGGGGCAACCATACATCCTCTAGAGAAAATCCACACACTGCACCATGCAAACCTAAATCTCCATGTGTCATGTGCAAAGGGGACCACTATCATCGATATTGTCCTTACATCCCACGAATCTTAAGGGATTGGTCTCCCCGTTTGCACAATCCGGTGTCGTCAACCTCTAACGATCATGTTGAGAGTAGACCATCAACTAGTGAAAACGAAGTCACCGGACAAAAAGGAAGATCTAAAATTCCTTGTAAACTGTGTGAAGGCGATCATGTCATCCACCATTGTCCCTTCCTAGAAAAAGCTAAAAGAGTCTTGGATAACCATCCTGCTTCACTGCTACAGCTTCCTCTTGGATACGAGAAACTCTTGTCGAGTCCATTGCTAGTTGAAAATCCGACTGACACACCTTTGTTGTCGGTCGAAGCACCCATCATTGAAGATAAACCCTTTGAGTCCACATTGGATCAAAGCCAACAGGTCGAGACGGCAGTCGACCCCATCTTGTCTTCAAAGGATTTCCCTTCAGATGATACATTCACCAAAGAGAATGAGAACGACACCGTTCAAATTCTTTTCGTAAATACAGACTCTGATGAACATGGGGGCAATCTACCTATTCCTTTACCGCAGGAAGGAATTTTGTTAGAGATGTATCTGGCCGTTTATTCGGTCCCACCTCCAAGCAAACTAGTTGTCTCCTTCGATTGGAATCTACTAGGCAAACCCCGTCTACCATCTAATGTACCATTCTGAATCATAGTGCAAACTTACAGAATGGTCATGGTTGGTACCATCATAGATGAAGTGGCTTCTGTGAGTATCCTTTCCTCAACTGCTTAGAAAGCACTTGGTTCGCCATCGCTTTTGCCTGAGATGCGAAATCTAACAGGCTTCGACAAAGGAACCAGTCAACTGTTAGGGATCCTTCCAAATTTTCCTATAACTTTGAGAAGGAAAATTGTTTATCTGAACGTAATGGTAGTCCAAGGACCTTTAGATTACAATCTACTCCTTGGGCATGCCTACATTTATAGCATGGGAGCTATTGTTTCCTCACTCTTTCAAGTGATGTGTTTTCCGCATGAAGGCGGAGTGGTCCAGCTCGTAGACCAGCTTTCATTCCCCGATTCACACATAGCTAATAGTCAAATTCCATCCCTAACTGGTCTTTTCGCGGAAGGAATGTCTCATCAATCTCCAGTCCATCCACCTAATGAGCGCGAGTGATTTGGTGATTGTGACTGAAACCCAGGGGGCATGGGCCCTGGTCTGGTTTAGCAGAAAAACCCCAGTTATAAGGTGGGTTTCCGGGGAGGATATATGACTAGTCTGACACACCCATCCATTTAGGAAAATGAGATTAGACTGGAATAAGATACCTCCATTAGAAGGTATGTCTTTCTTGACAAAGCAAGTGTTTTTTCTGTAAATTAAAGGGTAACCTGGGTATGCCTCTCTCGACAAAGAAAATGTTTTGTCTACAAATTGAAGGGTAACCTAGAAACTCTACTTCGCTATACATGGGGGCATGCAAACCTTTTTGCATGAAAGTGAAAAGTGATCATTTATTTTCTTAGTTTGTAGGTTCTTAACCCTTTAAACTCGTAGGATTGGTCGTTCCTAGCTTACATAATGAAAGGATCTAGAGAAAAATTTCGAATGGGGCAAGCTCCCTAAAAAATGAACCTATCAATGACACATCCTTATTATATGACTGGCACGAGCAGTTTTATGCGAAGTTCAAGCTCATTAAAAAATAAACCTAGCAATGAGCATATGTTCCACCAGAGTTTAAGCTCATTAAAAAATGAACCCACCTCCGTTAAATACCCATTGCGATCGCATTATTATCAGCTTTTGAGCCTTGGTTGTGTTCTTACCATCACCTCCACTCTTTTTTTAGCTGATCATATGCCTCCATTTGATTGTTTACCCCTTTTGAGGAAAAAATACAACGAGTGATCCTATTAGCCACCTTCTTTACACTGTCGTGACTGAAAAGTTCCAAACATTACCTGGAACCAGCTGCTATCTGAAAACACCACTCGTTCCTCAAAAAACGAGTCTCCTTTAAGCTCTTTTCATCTGACTCGTAAAATATGAAAATATTGCCGAGCAATTGGCGTCTCTAGCTCGTTAAAGTGATTGGAAGTGCCATCCCTCCTCTAGATTTTAATCTTTTGGACCTGAGGGATTATTACACAAAAAGATCGAGCGTTTGTCTTGTTTGGCTTGTTAAAACTATTGAAAAGTCATCCCTTTCGCATTGTTTTATACTTTTTCAGACTTAAGGGATTATATTACGAAAAAGGAATATTGGAGTTTCCTTTTTGTCTCCTTTCAGACTCTCTAAAATTGAAAATAACTGAGTTATCCTTGTCGTTAAACTTGTTAAAACAATAGCGACAAACTTGTCCATTCAGACAAGAGCGAATCTCACTGTCGCTAGGCTCGTTAAAACATAGCGACGGGTTTGCCCGAAGGGCAAATTATAGAACAAGCATATGTTATCCTCCTCAAGCTTGACAAAAATAAATAGGTTATGGTCAGAAATGACTGGGAAAAATTGGGAAGAAAACTTGAAGAAAATTTATTGGTAGCAGATCGCTCTTGAACATGACACTTTCACTCCATCACCATGATTAAGTCGGGTTGGTTTATTCCGTTCACCGGTCATATCACCATTGGTCCATCGTATTATCCACTTTTGGGGTTAACGCTACCAATCCATTTCAGTGTCACTGATATGTTCAAGAGAAGTCACTCAGAGAATTCACTTACCCAGCTTATGTCTCCTCCGCTGCAATACCTTCATGCTTCATTCTTTCATGACTGCCACCCTGATCCTTGTATCATCAGATCGTTTTCACCTCCACAAAATCATTTGCTCCATTACGTGTCATAGATGTGGGATTCATTAATGCCCTCCTACGACGGGTCACTTATTGTCGACATCAGCTCATTATACAAGAAGTCAACCTAGGAACAACCATTTCAGTACTTTGAAGCTTGCATGCCTCAATTGAAAGTTTCTCACTTCCGACGACAAGTTTACATTAATGGCCTTTGACCGAAAGATTTTGTGTGGTGTTCAACATCGACTCATGTATTCACACCACGTGAATTGTACTGCAGTACCTTGAGGGTCATCATCATCATCGGTGATTCCTCTCACGCCTGTTAATAGCTTACATCATTGGCTGGTAATCACGTGATGTCTTTCCATGTTCGACATCAAAACATCTTTTCACATGGACTGACTTGTACTTCGAGCGAAGATTGAACGATTTTTGAAGACCCCGGATCTAGTTTCATCCATCCAGGCTGCGATATATTCAGGAAAATAAAGACATCAAATGTACATCATTGTTGCACAAATAATCATCCAAACCAAAGGATGATGGCTCTACCAAAATCATCGGTCTGCTACACAGACGGTTGTCTGTCCTATGTACATGAAAATCAATTTATAAATCTGAGCATGGGAATGCCTACCTCAGTTAGATCATGAAAATATTATGAATATAATGTATTGTATTGCATCTTATTACAGGTCACTTTCTAGTTCGAAAAACCTTGGATCCTCATGATAAAGCATTTCACCCGACATCAGAAGATTTACGACCTCATGCTTTAGGGGACAACTGTTATAGACATATTTGGGCACTGCAACCCCAATCACATATGTCCATAAACCAAGGGCTTCTAAGTCCTTAAAAGTTTTGTTTCATACCCTAAAGGAGAAAGGTCAGCTGATTACATCATCTCCCAGAAGTTCTCCATGAAAAACTACTCAGAACTGGTCAAAGCAAGACCATACAGACTGCCCAGTGCTAAGGGTGTGATGCATCTCACCTACCACATGCAAAAAGTGTGATGCATACTATAAATCCCTTTTGTAGGGTGCGATGAGTGAGAGCAGACAAATGTCACAAGCAGTTTGCTAGGTGGAGACCCTGAGAATCTTCTAGAAGCTTCTCATTTGACACTTTCCTCTCTGAATTCGCCCAAGGATGAGTAAGAGATCATGAAATCTCCAAGTGGAACCAAGAACTATCAGAGAGATGACACTAATCAATATCCCAAAAGCTGACTCACCCCCCCTGCAAACATCTATATATGGATCCCTCATCCTAGAGATCCAGAGGCTGGAATTTTGTAATTTGCAAGGAAGTGTTGTTGGTTTCTATTTGAAGACATTGTTGGGTGATCCTGCTTTGTATGAGGTGAAGAGGGCTTTCATGCTGGGAGGATGGCGTTGGGTCAGACCAATGGGTTGTAATCCTCTCTTCTACTACTTCTATCAATAAAGCTATTTGAGTTTTCCTCCATATTATTGTATATCTCTGAATCTTGTATTAATATATGCATTTGTATGGTTAATAGACATCTGATCCTATATTGTTTATGGCGATAGATCTCTATGCTTTGATGGTATTATGTTGCTTTGACTCTACAAGTGTTGCTCTTTGAAGCGGGACAAGTAAGGAAGGAGTGGTGAGATTCTGTCAAAGGGGAAAGGAAACAAGCAAGGAGCCAAGCGAAAGACTGAGGTTGGTACTCTTTGCTTCTTTCTCATCTATCTCTCGTAAAGGAAAACACAAGTGACTTTAGTTTTATTTTTTCTAAGATAGCTACCCATCTTAGTGGGACTAGCAACTCTGAATAGACACTAGTTTTCCCAATAACAATTTGGTAAGTAGTACCAAATAATTAATATCATTTTTCAAAGTGAGCAAAATGGGATTTCACAAGCTACTTGTATGCAATGTATCTTGTAGAATATTTTTTCCCATTATCACCAATACCAATATTTTTGATTTAGATATATAGCTCTTAGGCTTCTAAGAAACCCTAGTGTACATGACAAATTGAACCTTATATAATATTTTCTAATGTGGTAGAACTTTCCAGGTACTAATAAGGGTGTGTAAGGGCATAACCTAGTGACCTAACTTGTATTCCTTGCATGTATGCTTGATAGCCATAGTTTTACCTATTAAACCATAGGCACCAAGCTTAAAGACATTGGAACTCATCTTTAGCCTTAAAACAAGTTCTCTAAAATTGGGCAAATGCTAGCATAAGGAAGTGCTCTATTACCACTTGTGGTGTACCTTGATAGCTAAAACAAAAACATAAAAATAATATTGATAGAAATGTAATTTCAAAAAGTAAATAAATATAACCAAAGTGTTGAAGCAACAACAAAAGGAAAACATATATTCATATTATGAATAAAAGAAATGTTTTTTAGCCTTTTGAAGGGGGAAATCTCAAATTCAGCAAAGCTCCAATACAATATTAATTACTTGGTGCCTAATTACATAGTTTCTACTGATATAAATACTTTATACATATTCCAAATCCTAACCACATAGTGGAGTTTCATTAATGAGGTTACATCAACTACCTCATGGACATTATTTCATAAGACCATACTACATTTATTGGTTACACACTCTAACTGAATAATGGACCTTATTTAATAAATATGGTCACTGTACATTAAGTAACAACCTATTTTCTTAACTATGAGTATTTGTGTGGGACCCTAACATTTGTAGAGCAGTTGTGTAGAATCTAAAGAAGTATTTGTTGTTGACCCTTATTGTGAAGAAGCTCATTATATTTGAATCAAAGATGAAGAGAAACATCTACAAGGAGTGGTAGCTTATTTGACATGGCTTTTGGAAACCATCATTTCTCATGGGTATCATGAATAAGAAATTAAATAACAACAATCTCAATAAAGCAAGAATGAGAAGTATGTAACATCTTCTGCTAACAGAAAAGTTCAATATCATGTAGTCGTATTTTTCATTACTAATTTTCTTATTTTACTCCTTAATGTCCCTCCCCTCCTATTGGGGAGCAAGAATTAAGTTATGTATTTGAAGAAATGCATGATAAAGAGATGGTTGTCTAACAATATTATAAAAAATCTATCATACCCTATTTTGCAACAACATATGCACCAAGTAATTCCAGTTTCAATTATAGCAAAAATCTTGTTGCCTCTTCCATTTATTTACCTCCAATACAACAATAAATAGAGAAAGAATATGAATATAAGAGGGTTGTGTTTGTATTGAGTGTTTATCAAGTTGAATATGAGAAGTTCAATAAGCCTATATATCCTTCACACTTTTAAGACTCCATGCTTGGGTAATCAGACCATTCATAACAACTATCATAATGAGCTTGGTGATTAAAATCTAAATTTAGGATTTACATGCTTAAGCATGATTATTTAATTCATTGAGGGTGAGTCCCTAGAGGTAATGGGAAAGGTAGTTTGAAGCTTCATTTTGAATCTAAAAAATGGGAGGATGGCCCACTCTTTACTTGGAGGATATTAAGGTAGAGGGAATAGAAAAATAAACTTTCCAAAAATGAAAAGTTTGAACTAAAACATAGAGACAAAAACCACTAAATATTAAAAAAAAAATGCACTACATAGACCTATTCCTTATCTTGTTTTGTGGAATTCATATGAGGTATTTGTAACACTCACGCCCACCCCATCAAGTGTCTCAAGATATGGGAGGTGTTACTTGTTTTGTTTACCTGACCCCCAAGGTCTGTTATAGATTTGGGGTTACAATTTTTTTTCTTTTCTGAATATTCAAATCTGAAAATAAACTACACCATCACATACAACTCATTAAGAGCTCTCCAGTGATATAAATTTTACCTCAATCCGACTCCCAGATTGAGACTTATGCCCATCAAAAGTTTAGCAAATCATATTAGGCCATGTCAACATTGAATTTCCATGTGGCATCCACATGGTCCCTACATGGACCACGTGGTACTCCACATCAGCACGGGCACAAGGCCCATCGGGTCCTCACCAATGGTTTTTTGTGGCAAATCACCGTTATATTCAACCCACAACTTATCCATCCTACGAATGTTATGTTGCCACTTCACACTCCCGGATGGTCATATCTCCATATCCATCTAAACTTGAGGGAAAATATGGTGCAAGGGCCACCATATATCAAGTGAAATCCACATGGTGGCATTTGTGGCATCACCGTGCCAACTTGAAGTAGGGACCACCAAGTCCCCATGCCTTGGCATTTTTCAATGTTTTCCTCTTGTATTCGCCCTATAGGCATCCAAACCTTTCAATGGCGTGGAAATCCTTACCACCCAAAATCCTCAGATCTACAAATCCAAAATTCTATGTAAAGGTAATCTAGCCATTGCCCATCTGGTCATGTGTGTATGGTGTTGACCCCGCCGACTGGTGAGCACCAGTATTGCAACAAGAATGCTACAACTCTTGGGGCTTCCTACTTTACTTTTATCAACACGGTAGCTCATAACAAACTTGGAAGCGACAATGCTAGATGCACAAGTACTAGCTCTTACTACAGGTTGTCACTTGGTCAGATGGCGCAAGATCACTAGGAGCTCAAGCCAACTTCTATGAGTTTCCAAAATAAGCTTTTAACTGTGATGAAAGAAAGCTAACTCTACAGAGGCTATCCTACTTGTAGAAAGAGAAGGAAGATTAGAGTATCAAGCAAACCCTAGCAAACCCTAATTCTTCCAACTAACCCTACACTTGAAAAAAAAGAGATGAAAACTGATGAAATGAGTGCCATTGACTACTGAGAAGGTAAATTACATCTATTCAAGCTACTTCTGAAGGGAAATGAGAAAAAACATTTTTTTGTGTTTTTTATGTATTTTATGTGAAATTGCTATGCTTGTAATTTATCTGTTTGTGGTTGTTGCAAAGATTTGGTGGTGATGGAAGGTGGAATTGGGATTTGGAAAGGTGTAGGAAGGTGTGGGGGAGTCCTAAGAAGCCCTTGGTAACCTTCTGAAGAATTTCTTTGCAATCGGACTTCAAAAAGTCACTTTCAGGAAATTCTATAGGAGGCTGCAGGGGATCTACAAGAGGATGCCGAGAGCTGTTTTTGGAGGTTTTAAAGGTGGAAAAATGGTGGGAAAGGGTAGCTTATGATTAGAGGGAGGTTTCAAGGTGTTTTAAGCTCATCAAGGATGATTAGGAAAGAAGATGATGGTTGGATTTGTTCAAGAGACAAGACGAAATGTTATGAGAGAAATTCAGAAATTAGGGCAGATTCGTGAAGGGCTGTGAATGACTTGTGAAACCTATGAGAAAAGAGGTGATGATGGCTACTTTATTGATGTATTGTGAGCAGAGGTGTATTGTAAGAGAGCTACACATCTAAATACTAAAACAGAGCAAGAACAGAACTAGCTGTACTAAAAAAATAGAACTGTATCTCGTGTTAACCTAATTCTGACTTAGAAACATAAAACACTTAACAATGTTATATGAACAGGAAAGCATGAAAATATTTTTATTACAGAAACTGAAATGAACCTGGAAAATGGATCTGAAGAAAAACATTAACCTCTGAATCGAACTATAACACTATAAATTGCATGGGGAAAGAAAAACTATGTTTTTATGACAACAAGCAAACCTCGACCTCAATTCATGGTCCCCGAAGGAGGAAAGGAGGTCTGGGCTTTTTGATGGCCTTTTTGTACCTTTATCTTACCACTATTTAAGCTACTTCAGCAATTGAAATGGAAACAGCTATGTAAACCACCTAAAGCGACCTGTTCTACCAAGGAAAAATGATTTTATCTAACAGAAATTTAATTCATGAACTAAAGAAAAAACATATAAGTACAAAGCAAGAGGTGTTGGGCAGCTTGGGTTGAGCCCTAACCCAAGAGCTTCAGCCCTCTAAAATAAATTAGTGTTGGCTCAGAAAATATGTCATCTCCATTATCAAAATAAAAGTCACATTACGTAAACTGTTCACAAAAGTAAGCTCGAAAATGAGCTGAGCAAGAGGTACAAAAAAAGTGTGAAAATTTGACTAAAAACCAACTAAACTACTGAGCACCTAAGCCCTCCTATTTATACAACTGGAGCCTCCAACAACTCTCCTAAAATCAAGGAGGCTCAGCTCCCAAGGCTAGAGATAGACAGCAGTTCTTCTTCACTTGCTCAGCTGCCCCTTTGATGCATCAATGTGGTTGTTGTGCTCCAAGTTTCCTGAAGGAGGATTCAAGGTAGGGGGTCATAAATGAGGGGGACACCCTCCTACAAATCCTCTCCCTTGTTTTCCTCGAATATTGGTTGCCAAATGCTCATTAATCCTTTGACTTTGTCCCAAAATTGACCAAAAATCTGCATAAAGCACACATTAGACTTCATGGCATAATGACTAACCCAATTCACTCTATTAGCATAAATATAATAAAAAACATGCAATAAACTAATGAGAATGGTGGATTAAGCTGAGTTAGGAGGCCAAATGAGCCCATATAATTACCCATTTTTGGGGCTCATCATCACACCCCTATTGAATGGGTTGCTCATCCTCTGAGCAACTAGTCTATCTCCTCATCCTTGATGGCTCTGATGGTCTCCCTGACATCCCATGCCTTTGATGTGAGATCCTCTTCCCTATCATGGAATCCAGCCTTTCTGTCCACCTCTTCCCACTGTTGTCTTTCTTCTTCTTCCTTTGTGCCCTCTAGCAATCCTAGCAACATTGGGGGACCTCAACTTGAGACCAACCCAATTGGCCTTCAAACTTTGAATAGAGTGCTTATACAGTGGAACTCTCCTCAATGCTTCTTTCATCCTGTTTAGGGAGTGATACTCCCTGATCTGTAGGTTCTGTGGCAGTGTGTTACACCTTCTCATGCAAGCATGAATGCAGCCATCTCCAATCAATCTCTCCATGTCCTGAAAATGTGCAATAGCTTGGGCCTGAGCATTGATGTACTTAGGGGCACTTTGAGGATCAGCTACAAGTAGTTGGTGTGTGTTAATGAGAGCCAGAAGGTTTGATGGCTCTGCTCTAATCATCAGGGGCTCATTCTATTATTTTACCATCAACTTCTTAATTTTTGTTTCCCTTTTCTCCTCATGACTCATCCAAGATGTCATGGCCATCAGCTGCAAGTCCCCTAACCTAGCATTGGGGTCCCATAGGTTCATATCAGTAAGGGCCATGCTATGCAAATAAAACTTTGCCTTGTCTTCTGCTGAATTGGGATCATATAGATCCATGAACTGTCTATAATCCTGGAAAGGTATGGTGCCTCTATGGGCCAGAGTCTTGATCTGGATATGTAGCCACTGATCTTTGAGGTATACTCCATATGATTTGGCTGGCCATCTACACTGTAGTGCCTCCATAGACCAGTTGGACATGCATGCTAACTGAGTTTCCCTTTCTTGCAGCCATTTTCTTAATATTTCAGTCTCTATCTGGGTTCCCCTTTCTTGCAGTTGTTTTCTTAACATTTCATTTTCTACTTCCAAGTGAGATCTTTTGATTTCTTCTACATGTTTTACAATGGCCAGCTCTCTTTCCATCTCTCTAAGCTTTCTCTCCATGTGGCCAATGTCTACCACCCCCTTGGACTTTGAAATGTGCATCCATCTGTGGCTCCTTACTCTTTCTTTTTCTAGCTCAAAGAAAAGTGGGACTGCAAACTTCTGTGGGATTATTTTCCCTCTTTCCAGAAGGTTGTAATAAGAGCCTAAACTAGGCTGGGGGTCAGGTTCTAGTATCCCTATTGTTTCATCTTTCCCCTTGGTCTTCTCTTATGCCCTTTTTTCAAGTTTCTCAACCTCCTATAGCTTTTTCAAGGTCTCCTATAGAGCGATCTGCGCCTCGTGTAGGACTATTTTAGAGTCCTGTAGTTTTATCCTTTCCCTCCAAGTGGAAGATCTAGGGCTTCCTCTTTCATAGGTAATGGGGGTTTTGGATGGAGATTCCTCCTTTTTGGTAGTGGGAGAATCTTCAATGGTGATAGGCTCTTTTGAGGGTGGTCGTGGCTTCCCTATTCTTATCCTAATGCTTTTTCGAGCCTTGAAATACATGGATGGTTGCCTTTTTCTCTTTGGTTTGGGCTTAACTGGGGTGCTAAGTGTAGCAAGAACAACTGCTACCTCCCTTTCCAGTGGTTTAGGAGACACTTCTTCCTTTGCTGCTTCTATTTATTCTTCTTTTGTCTTTTCTGCCTCTATAGGTTTTGTTTCTTTTGTCCTTGTTTTAATTTCCTCCTCTTCTTGTTTAGTTTCTGCCTCTTCTGTTGTAGTCTCTGTCTTCACTGATTTAGTCTTTTTCCTTTCTGTTTTAGTCCTTTTTCCTCTTGTCCTAGGTTCTTTCTTCTACTCTGTTGTGGTCTTATCCTTCTCTGTTTCATGTTTTTCTTCCTTTGTTTGGGTTTCTTCCTTCCCTGTTTCAGGTTCCTCTTTCTTTGTCTGTGTTCTCTCTTCCTCTTCTCTAGTTTCCTCCTCATCTTCCCCTTTTTTTTCTTCTCACTCACTTTCGGATGGACTAAGGTCATATGTGAGGGCTTTCACATCATTTTCCCTTGTCATATTTCTAAAATTTCCCAGGCTATGGGTATTGTGAAGGTGTGGAGGGCCTCTTCCACCAACAGTTTAATTAGCCAATGGTGAGCCAATTGGTCTGGAACTCCTGCCTTCAATTTGATGCTAGAATCTATCAGGGAGTTGAGGAGAAAATAGGGAACACTGAGTTAACTCATGCAACAATCTAAAATGGTACCCATAAACTATGTTGTATCTTCCTTCACAGGAGATGTATTTAATAATCTAATAACTGACCTCATCCCAAGGGTAAGGTATAGTTGTTCTCCTGATGCCATTTTTGTCCTCTACAGGATGCTCATCTGGCTGGAAGAAGGTTTTCTTGGCAACTTGACCCAGTGGCTTTAGTCTGAGTGGGAGACTGGTAACCTTACTGATGAACTCTGAGGTGATTTCCATGGTGAGACCCCTAAAACTAACAGTGGCATGGGTTTTTGAGTGAGGTATCAAGGACAGGGAAAATTTCTCTGTTACTTCTTGATAATACCGCCGAAGCTTTTCAAAGAATGGCATCCAATGGGCTCTGGTGAAAAGGGCTACTACCTCGGGGTGTTCATGTAGCCTGGTTTAGTTTAGAGGTTCCTTCCACATAAATCCCCCTGTCATTATGTTCAGAATCTTCGGGATACCTCAGGTGGAGAAGGAGACAACAATTCTCAAAAACCAAGAAACAGAGGAAAAAATTGTGTTTCTCTCCAAGAAACAGGTAGATTTTCTTGATGCAATTTTCTTTCTTTTAGGCTTAATTCACCTTAAATTTTCATGACTCCTCGTATATGTGAGTACCAAGGCGGAGAAGGAGCCAATACTTCAGAAACAGAGAACGGGAAAAAACCTGTGTTTTTTCTTAAAAAACAGGCAGACTTTTGAATACAATTCCTCTTCCTTTTCAAGCTCAATTCTTTCTTAAAATCACATCACTCCTCGTATATATGAAAAGGCAAAGTGAATTTGCACCGAGCCTACCTCTTCGAGCCCAAATTTGGATGAAAATCCCATTTTTTCTTCTGTAAGACTGCTCGCTGGTCCTCTTGTAGAAAGGGCTCTTGTAGGACCTGTTACTACTCCTGTAGAACCAGATAATGTTCCTGTAGACCCCAATAAGAGGAGGAGTTCTGAAAATGACAAATAGTGACGGTTTTGAGGCTTTAGAGGTGGTATAGAGTTCACTGCAATCGAGGGCACAATGATAAAAATGGAAACAAAGGTGGTGAACAAGCTCGAGAGAGCGTACTTATGCTTACGGGAGAGGTTTTCGACGATGAGGTGAGGTGGTGAAAAGGGTACATTACCATTATTTGTACCATTGGTACCCACTGAAGTGTCATCATGAGACTTTATGCTTTCTTCCTGTAATCACTTTCCATCATTGGTGCTTGAGTTCAAAACAATCGCCACTACCTGACTTTTAGATTTTTCCATGAGTTGACTAGACACACGTGCAGTGTGACCCCCGGATGAGCGTGATCGAACTGGATGAGGGTGGCCAGTTAACTGGCCACTTTTCTGGTTTAATCCCAACCATTCCATTTGTTTATGTAGTTTCGAATCATACAGATGCAATAGAGGAACGGGTTTAGACACTTACCTGTAAGTAGAAATGTTCGTGCTACAGTGCTGCGAGGCTTTGCTACTATTGCATGCTCAGACTCCGGTGCTGCATATTTATATTCCTGTTACCATATGCTGGTGGCTTCTTGATATATGGCATGGCTGCTTTGTACAGGTGCTTCTTTGTTGGATCTTGCTTCAGACATCTTCTGCATACCTATGGCTACACCTATTCTGCTGTTGGAGCTTGATTTTTAAGGGGATTAGCTGCTACAGGAGTTCTACAGGAACTCCTGTAGCTATTTCTCCCTCTAAAATTTTTAGCTGAGGCTTATGTAGGGGCTGAGAGGAGGCTTCTTAGAGAATCCTATGGTAATGGAGAAGCATCTAGTATGCTATAGGTGAGTTGTAGGGGTACTGTTTTTTATTTCCTCGATTTTTTATTTATTTTTATTTTTTTTTGAAAAACAAGTTTCTATATTTTATCTATAGGAAGAAAAGAAATAATTGGAAATGAAGTGGTGCAAGTGTGGGATGGAGGGTTAGGATGGAGGATGGCTTTCTGTGGAAATTCCAAGCTCTTCAATCTCCTTTGTGGCTTTATTTTGAGCTCTCTGTGTTTTCTGCAGGAGCCTCCTGTAGAACAGACAGGGCTTCCTGTAGGATGCACAATCTTCAGAAAAGAACACCGAGAGATGGGAAAAAGAATTAGAGATGATGTTGAAGAGTCTAGAGGATATGGAATAGGCTTGGTGGCATGTCCCCTTTCTTCCCTGGGTCCATCTGTGACCTGCAATTCACTCAAACAGTCAATTTTCTCTTTTTCTCTCTGTTTTTTTTTTTTTTTTTTGAAAAAACAATTAAGGCGCCTCAGGAGGTTTTCACCCTACCTGCCTACCCTGGGTGCCTCCAAAGGGAAGTTTTCACCAGGGATCTTTATTCTCTTCGTTTTTTTTTTTTTTTTGTCATCACCGGGCCGCATCAAAAGAGGTTTTCAGCCTAATGATGGGACTCAAGCACCTCATAGAGGTTTTCATTGGAGTCCTCATTATTATTTTTTTATTTTTTTAATTGAGTGGGTGGAGTGGAGGCAGAGACTTGCTCCACTACCAACATTGTTTTACTCAGATCTTTAATAAATTCTTGCTTGGAGAGGGGATTTTTGTAGATTTTCAACCTATGCCCATTGACAAGCATGGGGATGGCTTCCTCATCAGTGGTCCAGATCAGAACTGAACCATTTTCATTGCACTTTTCTACTATGTAGGGTCCCAACTATCTTGTCCTCAGCTTTCCCTTGAAATCCTTATACCTTGAGTCATACAGCAGCACCCAATCTCCTTCTTGGAATTTCTTCTCCTTGATGTTTTTGTGATGCCATATCGTCCTTTGAAGATGGATTACTTCTGTGTGGAGAAGGGCCTGCAATCTCTATTCATCCAATCCATTAAGCTAGAGTAACCTTTCCCTTTGTGCATGGCTGAGATCCAGGTCCAGCTGAGCTACCATCCTTAGTGTATTGTATTCAAATTCTATTGACAACAGAGCCTTCTTCCCATAGACCAGTTCATAGGGTGTGAATCCAGTGGTGGTCTTCCATGTGGTATTGTAGGCCCAGGTGGCCTCAACCAATCGATCTTCCCAATCTTTCCTGTTGTTGCTCGCTACCTTAGTCAAAATTCCCTCTAAAGCTCTGTTGGTGACTTCCACCTGTCCATTGGCTTATGGATGGTAGGGGGTTGAGGTCCTATGCTTGATTTTATGATATGTGAGCAGGTCTTCAATCAAATTGGAGGTGAACTGACTGCCCTAGTCTGTAACCAATTCTCTTGGATACCTGAACTTATAAAATATGTTCTCTCTTAAAAACTCAGTGACTTTTTCTTCTGTTGCTGCCTTGATTGCCTTTGTCTCTGCCCATTTGGTCAGATAATCGGTGCACACAATGATGTATTGTTTCTGGTTTGAAGGGGGTTGATAGGACCCACAAAGTCCATGCCCCACTTCTCAAATGGCTCAAAAGTCACTTGCGGTTGCAAGGGCATCTCATCCTTTGGAGTAGGTTTCCCCATCCTTTGGCACCAATCACATTGACTGATATATCTCCTCACATCTTGATGAAGAGTGGGCCAATAGTATCTTGCTTGCAGAATTTTGAAGGCAGTCCTCTTTGTCGAAAAATGGCCTCCACAAGGCCCGTCATGATAGGTCAGGAGAATTCCAAAAACTTCTTCCTCCCTGACACATCATCTCAAAATCTGATCTGGGCCATGTTTGAAGAGATTGCCCCTAACCCTAGTGAAAGGAGCACTTTTCCTCATGACCTTGCTCTTCTCCTTTGAGGACAGGTGTGGTGGGAACTATGTTGAAACCAAGTAATTTGCTATATCAGCAAACCATGGAGAGAGTACTGAGATAGAAAATAGGTGTTCATCTGGCATTTGATCATCCACCATTCCTTCCTCACCTGCAGGTAGATTTACTCTAGAAAAAAAGTCAGAATCAACATTTTCCTTACTCGGATTATCAACAATGATTAAATCAAATTGCTGCAATCAAAGAAACCACCTAATGATGTGAGCATTTACATCTGGTTTGTTCATTAAATACCTAATTATAGCATGATCAATGTGTACGCAGGTTTGATAGCCTATGATGTAATGTCTGAATTTATTTAAGGAATGGACTACAACTAGGAGTTCCTTCTCAGTTACAGTGTAGTTTAACTCTACCTTTGACAAGTTTTTACTTATAAAGTATGTGGAAACGTAGGGCCCAGTTTGGACCTCTCAAAATTGGGGCAGTAACAAGTTTACTTTTCAAGGTATGTAGGGCTTCTTCACAGTTGTCAGTCCATGTGAACTCGACATCTTTCCCCAAAAGACCAATGGAGAGGCTAGCTTACTGAAATCTTTAATGAATCTTATATAATATCCCGCTAAACCTAGGAAACTTCGGACATCTCTCACCTTTTGAGGAGGTGGGACCCTTTGGATGATGGCAATTTTGTTAGGGTCCACCTGTAAGCCTTGCTGAAAGATTGCATGACCTAGCACGGTCCCTTCAGTCATCAAGAATTCACACTTTTCCAAACTGAGGGACAGGTTCATTTCAATACACTTGTCCAAGACTTTTCCAAGGTTAGATAAAGCTTCCTGAAAGTTAGAACCATAAGGAGTAAAATCATCCATATATATTTCCACTACATCATGAACTAGTTCAGATAATATACTCAATACTGCTCTCTAGAAAGTGGCAGGAGCATTGCACAAACCAAAAGGAAGGACCCGATATGAAAAGGTACCCCAAGGACAAGTGAAAGTGGTCTTATCTTGGTCTTCCGGGCTTATTTGGATCTGATTGTACCCGCTAAACCCATCTAGGAAGGAGAAAAAAAAAATTCCCACCAGACCATCTAACACTTGATCTATGAAAGGCAAAGGAAAATGGTCCTTCTTGGTATCCTTTTTCAGTTCCCGATAATTGACACAGATTCTCCACTTACCATTTTTCTTTGGCACTATCACCAAATGAGAGACCCATTCACTGTCAGAGATGGGGTAGATGAATCCTGCATCTAGTAACTTTTGCAATTCTTCCTTGACAATGTCTTTAAGGGTTGGATTCATCCTCCTTTGACGCTACCTGACTAGTTTGCAGTCTTCCTTAATTTAAATGTGATGAGTATACACTGAAGGGTGCACTCCCTTCATCTCCTTATAGCTCCAAGTGAAGGCATCCAAATGGTTTCTAAATAAGCTACACAGTTCCTTCTCTTGACGGGTGGATAGGGATGAGTTGATTTTCAAGGTTCTTTCTAGGCCAAACTCTATATTCTTAACTTGGAGAGAGGTCGGGTCAGCCACACAGAAATCAACTAAAGGATTGTCTTGGGTTTCTTTCACTAGCTCTTCTAATGGAAACATACTGGGGGGTGGATTCTGAATTAAGTTTTCAATGATATCATCCTCAGTTTGTGGTTCCCCCCCCCCCCCCCCCATGGCAGGCTCTACTACACACAGTGGTGCAGAATAGACTTCATCCTCATCTTCCTCCTCCAACCAGAGAGGTAGATCATGTTCTAACAAAGGTTGGGTAGGAGGGTATAGGACTAGCTGCTTGGACATATGCCCATTCTTGATTGTCATGTTCCCAGCTTGACAACTGATGTAGGCATCTGAAGTAGCCAACCAGAGTCTTCCCAGGATGATAGGATACCCAGTGAGCTTTTCCTTCGGCTAGAGAACCAGGAAATCAATAGGGTACTCCCAAGAATCGATGGAGACCATTACATCATCCAAAATCCCTTTAGGGGTCACTATGGAGAAGTCTGCTAACTGCAGTACTGTTGTGGTATTTCTCAGGGAGCCCTAGAGATTGAGCTTGAGCATAGTTTCTTTGGTCATCACATTAATGGCAGCCCCCAGATCAGTCAGGGTATGGGGGATCATGGTGCCATTGATGTGGACATCGACTATTGGGCTTCCAGGGTCTAGATACTTCAGAAAGATTACCTGCCCCAACATCAGGTCGGACAATTGTCCTATGACATTGATGGTTGGTACATCTCTCTTGCACCTACCTAGATGCCTGAAGCACTTCTCTTTGATCATCCTGTTGTATATAGGCACATCCTTTATGGCTTGGAGAAGTGGTATCTTTACACATAATTGTTTCAATTCTCCCATAAGTTCAGTTTCTTCTGGGGTAGGTTGTGTTGTTCAAAATAATCTATCAAGAAAGGGTGGAATTGCTTTCAGTTCACTTCCATCTTTATCTTCCTCATCCTCCTTAGGGTAAGGCTAGCTATCTAGGAGAACCTTCCTAGATCATAGGTTAATCTCCTGAATCTCCACAACATAGGTTGGGCATGATGGTTCCCCACTATATACTTGTTGAGCCTATCTGTTATTCGGGTTCGGGGTCAGTTAAGTAGGCATTTAGGGTTGCTTTGGTGGAGCAGGAGGCAATGGTTGTAGTTGAGCAAGTGGTGGAGGCAAAAGAGTAGGAGGAGAGTTGTACTGGGGCCTCCACCCCTGATGAGGTGCATTCCACTAAGGCTATGGCCAAGCATAGGAGTGAAATGAATGAGCAGCTAGTTGAGCATGATATTGAGATGGATATGACTAAGGAGGAGGTGTGGACTAGGAAGGATGAGCAGGGGGGCCCAAGAAGGCATGGAAATAGCTTTATTGGGGTTGTAGTATGCCTGAGATGTCCCTTGCATTCCCTGTTGGTAAGGTCTAGGTCCATGCGGCCTCCTTTGGTTTATGAAATAAAGTGGTTTAGTAGCTCCTTTGGCCCCTTGTTATACAGCTTTAAGTTCGGGCAAGGAAGGCTCTTATTTGTAGGATGATCTTCTTCGCACACTGAACACAGCTCTATAGAGTTCAATGGACATTCATTCCTAAGATGCCTTCTAGTGCACCTAGGAAAACAAATGGCCAAGGCCCTCTCTGCTTCCTCTTTTTTCCTTTTGATATGCAAGGTATCCATTTGCATGGCAAGAGTCTGCAACATCTCACTCTTGAAATCTTCCAGCATGTTTCCAAATTCACTTTTGAGGGATGAACTGGATGAGGAGGTACTAGCCATGGGTTGACTCGCGCTACCTCTCTTTCTGGCTACCCTAGAATGGTTTCTAAAGACAGTCTTGATGTCTTCATAAGGTAGTTGGTAGATGTCTCCCCCAGACAGTAAATGGAAGGTGTCTAGAAGGTCTTCTGGAATTCCCCTGAGCAGTACAAACTTCAAAGATTTGGGGTCAAGTGTGCACCTGGCCCTTTTATAACTGAGCTGAAATTTCTCTTCATAATATTCCAAGGATTCATCACTTCCCATGGTCATTCAGAATATTTCTTCCTTGGTGTCTTTTGACCTACAGTAGTCCCGATATTTGTTATTAAAGGCTTGCTGCATCTGAGCCCAAGTTGTGATGTTGTTGCAAGGTAACCCAATGAACCAGCGCAATGCTGCATCCTTGACGGTAGAAGGAAACAGTTTCAACTTGTGCTCGTCTTCTGCATAGTCATAAGTTCGATAGATAACAACAAACTCAAATAGGAAGGTGTCAGGATCTTCTGTAGTTAATCCATGGAAGTGAGGTAGGGTTGAAGGGATTATGTTCTTCATTTTAGTGTCCCCATTGGTATCTCGGATGGGAAAGGTACCCTCTACTCTTTCTCCATTCCCCCTAGAATTTTGTTTTCAATCATTGTCTCAGGAGGGATGGTTTCTTCCTCTTCTTCTCCTATAGGATCTTCAAATATTTCAGGTTGTTCTCCTAAAGAATCTTCTGGATCACTGCCACCGAAGAAGAGAGAAGGGTGGCTTTGTGATGCGGTGGGGGTGTTGGGTAGGAATTTCCCTAAATTATCTCTGTTCCTACGAGGCATGAAAGGGAATCTCTTTTTTTTGGGTGATTTTTGTTTTTTTTCACTTATTGTACCTACAAAACTGAAATTGATTGAACAAACAAATTGCAACTACTGAAATAAACTTGTTGAAAGGAAATTGCAGAACTGAAATGAAAGCAAGGAAATGACTAATCTGCAATGGAAATTGCAGAATTGAAAGAACTAATCTACTTTTGCTAAAATGGAAATTGTAGAATTGAAATGATTAATATACTTTTGCTGAAATGGAAATTGTAGAAATGAAATGACTAATCTATTTTGCTGAAATTGAAATTGCAGAATTGAAATGACTAATCTACTTTTGCTGAAATGAACTACTTCGAAAAATGTTGCAGTAGAAAATAGAAGAAAAGCAGTAATCACAAAATACTCTAACGCTTCCCTGGTAATGACACCAAAAAGTGGTGAGAACCAATATTGCAACAAGAATGTTGCAACTCCTAGGGCTTCCTACTTTACTTTTATCAACTCGGTAGTTCTTAACAAACTTGGAAGTGATGGTGTTGTATGCACAAGTACTAGCTCTTACTACAGGCTGTTACTTGGTCAGCTGGCGCAAGATCACTAGGAGCTCAAGCCAAATTCTATGAGTTTCCAGAAGAAGCTTTTAACTGTGATGAAAGAAAGCTAGCTCTATAGAGGCTATCCTACTTATAGAAAGAAAAAGAAGATTAGAGTATCAAGAAAACCCTAGCAAACCTTAATTCTTCCAACTAACCCTATGCTTGTAGAAAAAGAGATGAAAACTGATGAAATGAGTGCCATTGACTACTGAGAAGGTAAATTACATCTATTCAAGCTACTTCTAAAGGGAAATGAGAAAAACATCTTTTTAGGTTTTTTTATGTATTTTATGTGAAATTGTTATGCTTGTAATTTATCTGTTTGTGGTTGTGGCAGAGATATGGTGGTGATGGAAGGTGTGGGGGAGTCCTAAGAAGCATCTAGTAACCTTTTGAAGACTTTCTCTACAATCGGACTTCAAAAAGTCACTTTTAGGAAATTCTACAAGAGGTTGCAGGGGATCTACAAAAGGATCTATAGGAGGATGCCAAGAGCTGTTTCTAGAGGTTTTAAAGGTGAAAAAATGGTGGGAAAGGGTAGTTGATGATTAGAGGGAGGTGTCAAGGTGTTTGAAGCTCATCAAGGATGATTAGGAAAGAAGATGATGGTTGGATTTGTTCAAGAGACAAGAGGAAAGTTTATGAGAGAAATGCAAAAATTAGGGAAAATTCATGAAAGCTGTGAATGACTTGTGAAACCTGTGAGAAACAAGGTGATGATGGTTTTTTTTTTGATGTATTGTGAGCAGACATGTATTGTAAGAGAGCTGCACATGTAAATACTAAAACAGAGCAAGAACATAACTAGTTGTACTAAAAAACAGAATTGTATCTCGTGTTAACCTAATTCTGACCTAGAAACATAAAATGTTGAACAATGTTATATGAACAGGAAAGCATGAAAATATTTTTATTGCAGAAACTGAAATGAACTTGGCAAAATGGATCTGAAGACAAACATTAACCTCTGAATCAAACTATAACACTATAAATTGCATGGGGAAAGCAAAAATGTGTTTTTATGATTTCAAGCAGACCTCGACCTCAATTCATCATCCCCGAAGGAGGAAAGGAGGTCTGGGCCTATTGATGGCCTTTTTGTACCTTTATCTTACCACTATTTAAGCTACTTCAGCAACTGAAATGGAAACAACTATGTAAACCACCAAAAGCGACCTATTCTACCAAGGAAAAATGATTTTATCTAACAAAAATTTAATTCATGAACTGAAGCAAAAAAATATAAGTACAAACCAAGAGGTTTTGAGAAGCTTGGGTTGGGTCCTAACCCAAGAGCTTCAGCCCTCTGAAAGAAATCAATGCTAGCTCAAAAAATATGTCATCTCCATTATCAAAATAAAAGTCACATTACATAAACTGTTCACAAAAGTAAGCTCGAAAATGAGTTGAGCAAGAGCTGCAACAAAAGTGAAAAAATTTGACTAGCAACCAACTAAAATACTGAGCACCTAAGCCCTCCTATTTATACAACTGGAGCCTCCAACATCTCTCCTGAATTCAAGGAGGCTCGGCTCCCAAGACTAGAGATAGACAACAGTTCTTCTTCACTTGCTCAGCTGCCCCTTTAATGCATCAATGTGGTTGTTGTGCTCTGAGTTTCCTCAAGGAGGATTCAAGGTAGGGGGTAATAAATGAGGGGGACACCCTCCTACAAATCCTCTCCCTTCTTTTCCTCGAATATTGGCCGCCAAATGCTCATTAATCCTTTGACTTTATCCCAAAATTGACCAGAAATCTGCATAAAGCACACATTAGACTTCATGGCTTAATGACTAACCCAATTCACTCTATTAGCATAAATATAATCAAAAGCATGCAATAAATTAATGAGAATGGTGGATTAAGCTGAGTTAGGAGGCCAAATGAGCCCATATAATTACCCATTTCTGGGGCTCATCACCGACCTCCATATTCTATGATCTCTTATGAGAAAAGTGCTTGAATGGAGATCTATAGTTGAGATGACATCCAACCTACTTACATTATCACCACTCTTTACCGGCCCTAGACCCTCGATCACTATATTTGATGTAGAATGATAAGTGAAAGGGAAATAAGAGGAATTTTAGGAAGTCCTTAAGGCAAGGGGCACAACCTAAACACCAAATTTCTGAGAAGTGTTGTATGAGGTTAATCCTTGACCTCCAACTGATAATACAAGTTTGCAACTCAATTTTTAATAAGGTTATCATGCATTTCCTTACATGGTGAATTTTTTATTGAATATTGGAGTTATGATCTAAACAAAAACAAAAAGAAACTGGTAGAAATTCAAGGTTTAAAATAACTTTCACATGGTAAGAACTTGCCAACACATTCATGAGTAAGGTGGTGACCTACCCAATTCCAACATTTAATATAATTGAGAACTTACACGATAGATGGTTAATTTCAAGTAAACATCATACCACCTATCATAAACATATAATATATCCTACAATTCATGAAGATGGCAATTACCACACAATTCATGCATTCATTATCACCATAGGTACATAAGATAGCTTGTTAACCATCAATATCGAAATGATTGCAGGCATTCTTACTTGAGTAATATAGAACCACACATCGGTCATTAACATATTAAAGACTATCATAATTCATAATCCAAATATGCATAAAGCATTATACTTATCTAAATAAACTGAAATGGATGGCAATTGAAAGAGGAACTTTAACTCTCCATCCAACCATAGGCCAATTACACTGCAATCTATCTTGTAGCTGACCACCCTCAAGTTGGATGTAGAGTCTGAGGGGATGCTTGCATAGGGGCATTTCACACTAAGGCTTGGTCAAACACTTAGGATATGAAGTCCATTTTCCAAGTGGTTTAACAATTGTCTTTTCTTAGGAAGAAATACATGGGTCTATATGCACTATCTAGGTGGTTTAAAAACACTCCAACAAGCACCACAATGGCTGAAATTTCCCTATCCAAGTTGTTTAACAACTATACAACAAGAACTACAATGACCCACTTACACTTTGAGTTCAATCATAAGGCTTCACCCAAGGCCATGATGTATTTATGCTTTGTCCCAGGAGATTGAATCCATTGTTTTGGTGGTTTAAAAATTATCTTTTTATAGAAAGCAATAAAGGGGTCTATAATCCACTATCTAGGTGGTTTCACAACTATGTTTTCATAGAAAACACTACAAGGGATCAGATTTCCTTGTCCGAGTGGTTTATCATCAATACAACAAGCACCACAATGGTTCATATTACCTTGTCCAAGTGGATTACCAATTATACAACAAGCACCACAATGATTTGTCATCCATTGAGCCTCCCATTGACCATTCCGACTTAGAATCATAGTCCAATGACCTCCAAATAACAAAACAGGGGATGACACCCCAGATATCCAAACACAAGCTCAAGAACAATCCAGTCTAGTTCAACCTTACCAATTTCTCCTAGCTCTTTCTTCTCTATAAGGAATTTTCTTTAGCTGTTGTTTATTGTGTGTGCTTGTTTGTGTCTTCTATTTGCATTTGTGTGCTCTCATCTCTCCATCTATGCTTGTTGTGTGTTGTCTTCTTTTTCTAGTGCCATATCTTCTTAGCAACCATTTTCCCCTCTCTTTTTCCTCTCGAGACAATTGTTCCTTGTCTAGATCCATGAGGAGGGTGGCATTGTCGTACACCCATGTTTCCTATTTCAAAACATCATAGTCTATTAACATAGACCGCTAGTGGCCAAGGTGATAGTTAATGGAAATAAATGAGGTTGGCATGGGCATGTTCATGGCACCATGAATAATTCAAGCAATCAAAGCAACACCACCCTCGCTAGAGAACTGGATCGGTGTCCCTCTCTTTAACCATCTATCAATTTGTTTTCACATAAATTTAAAAATGTCCCAAAAATTCACACAAAAATATCTAGAATTACGAGGTGCAACAAAACGTATGTTACAATATCCATTTTTTTTTGGGTGGTAGATATAATTTGTTAAAAGAACAATACTTTTTATTTCATCTTCAAGAGGCAACTTCAACCACACTCAAATTCCCAATTTTGTAAAATTTTAAACAATAGTCTTACTCAAGCTAGCACAATTTTTGTAGTGCAAAATAAAACTTATAAACCAAATGAAAGAGAAAATGATTGAGCGTAGGAAACTCATACATCACAATAAGTGCAAAACTATTGAAGCTTTGAAAAAAGTGGCGTCAAAACTTTTGAAACTTTTTCTATACTTTAATAGATGAAACTTATTTTAAAAAAGAACCCCCTATGGATATATCAAATCCTAAAAGGAATCATAATAATTCCATACCAAGGTTACACCACATTACAATATTAAATCAAGGAAAGTTGATAAATTTTTATGAGACCACTTTAGAAAAACATGCTTTAATGTAACCATGTTATAAAACATAAATAAGAAAGATCAACAATATTATAATCTCTTATAATCATACATAATTAGCACACTAAAATTTAGACAAGAAAATAGAAGAGATAAGAATTTTAAAGTTTACATTATTAAAAAAACTATAATGGATATAGAGAAAACATCCATCCACTATAATAGATGAGTCATTACATTATAGGACACTTGTCCTAATTCATATGTTGGATACTAAAAGATATACAAATAATTTATTTTATAAATTAATCTAAAACTAAACTTTAAATACAAATAATTTATTTTATAAATTAATCTAAAACTAAAACTTTAAACAAACAATTTATAAGACATTACTTACTAACCTGATACTCTAAGTTGATTTAATTTGACTATGAAAAAAAAATCTATATTTACGTTGTAAGTCGTTCCCCTCTGAGAAGAACTCCCCCAGCTACCACTCTATACTCGTCTGCAACATTGGATTGAGTGTTAGACGATTGAAAAAATGTTAGCCATTAGATTCTACCACCAACTCCTAATTAAATTGTGACTACTTGTGTTCAGTAGTTATCAACCGACTTCGTGCTCCTCTCGCTTTTCAACTTCTTCAACTGTCAGGTTTTCTACTTTTTCTTCAGCCAGCGATTCAGGCGTGCTTGGAGCCGACTCCTCAGGCTTCATCATCTATGCCCAGAGAGATGTTAACAAAGGAGCTATTGTTATTCAAGGTGCTCAATTGTAGAGAGAGGATGAAAGTGACCATGCACCGTGTAAGGGGATCCATTTCAAGAAGGTAATGTTACAGTCTTGCTAAGGCCAATTGTTTCTTTTGATTGTTGCATCTGGATTTTAGCCGATGGGATCACGCTTTACATGTGTAGTTGTTTCTATACTAGCATCCTTCTTGGGGCTACCGAGAAGTCTACTTAGTCCCCAGTTCGCATGATAAAGATTTATCTATTCGTAAATCCTTCAAGGTTGCTCCATCGAGCTCTGATAAGGAAAATGTCAGATCTGAGTCCCTCGTTGAAAGGGAACCAATGGAGATCCTCATGTGCTATGTAAGTAGTAATTGTGCCTGTGCATGAATTCCTCTGTTAATAACTACACAAATGTATTGTCTTAGCAACCTATCTTTTGTGGGGTGAATAATGGATTCACTAAATTTATTTTTGATAACTGATGAAATGAATCCCTTTGATCCCTCTGATCATGTATATGATTGATTTTCTCGTTCTTGAAATTGCATCTATAAGTCACTGTCTTGCTCTCCAGTCTGCAAAATGTAAGTGATAAATTACAAAATCCCGAGGTCGCTCCAACGCCACGCATTGTTGTCATTTTTGGAAGCGAAAAGTGTAGAGTTGGCTCGAGTGTAGCAGCTTGGGTTAGATCAATTATTGACGCCTAATATGGTGTCATGAAGGAAATACCACCACTCATGTGGTTGTTAGTTGCCAAACTCATCTCGGAGATGCTGTCTGCTTTGGGTAATTCTGAGAGCTAACCCAACTACCATCTTATCAAACTCTCAGAGTAATGATAATGTAATTAGAGTTATGTTGTTTGAGCATTGGTGATAGCTTTCTGATTTCAAAATGGTGATATATAATAGTGATAGATTTATATGTTTAAAAAATGTAAATTTTAATAAATCAAAGGATTGAGAATGCAAGTGAACACATTTTTAATAATTTTATATGGCAGATGGTATAATGTTGAAAATAAAAAAATTCCTATATACGATATAGATAGACTTAGCTGCAATATAATTACTAAAATTTAACCATTTTCTTATTTTGTTACATTTCACTTAGTATTTTGAAAATTGTACCTCCTGCAATATATAATATAAATAAGCTTACTCAGTAAAAATAAGATTAACTGTCGTATAGTTATTAAAATTTATTTATTTATTAATCAAAGTTTCTACTTGCAAGTCTTGAAAAATATGACGAATGACTGGTTGCATGACAGTGCAAAACTATCAAGGAAGTATCTGCCTGTCAAATCATATAAACAAAATTGGGTATATGTAAGAGACAAACGGTGAATTAGTTACTTGTAATCAATAGTTTGCAACCCTACATATTGTTTTATGCAAAGAAAAAGGAAAGATTAAAAGGTTTGGAGCAATATTTTCCAATTTTTTGGTTGAATTGTATTGCAGTTTTTTAAAATTATTTATATGGTTATTTTCATTTTTGTACATTTTTTTATTATTTTATTGCATATGTGACATAATTTTTTATTATTAAAAAAATAAATTTTGCAAGTTTATCATCATATATTATAATTTTATTGATTTAAAATTAAAACTATAAAAATATTTAAATTTTTGAACCTAAAAAATATTAAAAATATAGTTTAAATGATTAATTTTTCAAAGTTACAATTTTTTATTTTATTTTATTGTATACAACACACATTAAACCATTTAATCACTATTTTGACAAATTCCATACAAATAGACAATTAAATATGCATGCAAATAATATCTTCATTGAATTTATCATTTTTTATGATTTCAAAATGATTCATTTACTTTTCCTTTAATATATTCTTAAAACCACTGACATGATAATACGTGTGAAAATATATTCATGAAGTAAAGCCACTCACATAATAATTCCATATTAACATAAAATATGTAAATTAGTGGCACAAAAATTGATAATGGTGATAATAAACAGACACAAAAATAAAACAATGTGCACTTTAATTGCGATGTCTAATCACCCTGTAGTGTCATTAGTGATTAGATTATCACATCTAAAGAGATAGACACTGACAGAGAAATTATTGTATGGTTTTTATGAATGGCCATCACTTTCACAAAATATATAGAACACAAATATCCTAATATATTGCATTTTGTCAACAAAGATATTAAAGTCAAAGTCTCATTGTATTTGGAGGAAGCAATGGCTAGTCAACCACTTGGGTTTGGAGAGAAGAATACCACCAACATAAGAAACATTTAAGGTGTTAAAGTGGACGTATAGAAACAAAACAAATAGATAGCTCTACCTAATTTTATGGTTGGAAATAATTTATGGGCAGTGATTTGATGCTTGGACATTGACATTGCTCTTGGTGCATGGAATTTATGGTATTGATTTTTTTCATGGATGTTGACATTCCCCCAGTAGATTGAATTTTTGTATCTAGGTATGACATTTCTGGTTTTTGAATCTAGGTATGACATTCCTCTTAGAGATTTGGATTCTTACGAATCTGGGTATTGAATTTCTAGTTGATGAGGATTTATGCATATCAATTTTTCATTTGGTGTGATAAGTAGAGCCACTAAAATCATCCAAGGCCACCACTCCCTCTCAAGAACCTATTTCTAATTCCATAATTTTTTCATCTCACTCACATACTGTAGAATTTTTATTTGAGATGATTAGTCTAGGAACATGAATTTCGCTGAGGTTATAAAGTAGTATGTTCAACACCTAGAAACCTCCTCATAATTTATTCTTTTCTGGTTCCCACATACTTTTCTAACTTCTAGGTAGAAACTTATGTTCATGGTCTCCATTTTGATTGGAGGACATCAATATTTTTCAAAATTATTTGCAGAGGTGCAACAAAAAATCATCTGCCCATTTTTCTTGTTCTGTAGCCCAACGTCGATAGCTTTGAAAGATAATTTTGCTTGGTGTGAAAGTGAATTAGCCCTCTAAGGAAATCCTAGAAAGAATTGTCTTAGAATTAAGGCATCCTATTGTGCATGGAATATTGTCTTTGCAGTCTAAACAATTTAACCTCTAGATCATGCAGGTGGAAATCTTGAACCAAAAAGGATATTTCAATTAGGAGGCAAACACACAAAAGCACAAAAGCAATCCATTCAAGTATATAAGGAAGAGAAAAAAGTTTTGGTTGAAGTGGTCAATGGGAAGAAGGCACAACTAATTGTGGATTATGTAGTACAATATAAGGTGCATGACATGAGGTGGTCAAAGTATAAGTAGCATAGGGTAGGGGTTCACTCCCTGGTATGATGGTAAAGTTTCCACCCTTCTTTTTGGGTGTTCATTTTTTTCTGGGTTAAATCTTGTATTTATTAGGGTGTGAATTTTTTCCTAGGTTAAGTATTTATTGGGGCAATGGGGTACGAATTTCTTGGTCATGATTATAACACTAGACATCCAGAACAACAACATCAATAGGTTCTCAATCTTTCTTCTATGCAATTTCATATTTAGAAAATTCTTTCATAGGTGTGGCTTTGAAAGTAATTTAAGGTTACATTAAATTTATTCTATATCAAATCTTGGAAAATACTATGATGATAATTATAATAAAAGTGATGTATGGAACTATGGTGTATGGAATATAATTACGATGTAAGGCATTCCCCTCTGAGAATAAATCCCCCAATTGCCACTCTGTACTCATCTGTAGCGTTAGATTGAGTGTTAAACGATTGAGAAAAGGTTAGCCATTGGATTCCACCATTGTATCCTAATTGAAATGTGAACTGACTGCTTGTGTTCGTCTGTTATCGACCAACTTCATGCTCCTTTGGATTTTCAACTTCTTCAACCATTGGGGTTTCCACTTTTTCTTCAACTGACGGTTCAGGCATGCTTGGAACCAGCTCCTCGGGCTTCATCATATGTGCCCATGGATATATTTTGTTTTACCATATCATCTGTGCCCAGAGAGAAATTAAAAAAGTAGTTGTTGTTATTCAAGGTGCTCGGTTGTAGAGAGAGGATGAATGTGACCATGCACCGCATAAGGGGATCCCTTTCAAGAGATTAATGTTACAGTCTTGCCAAGGCCAGTTGTTTCTTTCAATTGTTGTTTCTAGATTTTATCCGATGGGATCACGCTTTACAACTATGACTATTGCTATACTAGCATCCTTCCCAAGGTGTTGGGAAGTCTTCTTAGTCCCCGATTCACATGATAAAGATCTATCTATTCATAAATACTTCAAGGTTGCTCCGTCAAGCTCCGACAAAGTAGACACCAAATATGAGCCCCTTATTGAAAGGGAACCAATGGATCTCATCATGTGCTATGTAAGTAGTAATTGTTCCCACACGTGAATGCCTCTGTTAATAACTGCACAATTGCATTGTCTTAGTAGCCTATCTTTTGTGGGGTGAATAATGGATTCATTGAATTTATTTCTGATCGCTGATGAAATGAATCTCTTTGATCCCTCTGATATATAATTGATTTTCTCATTCTTGAAATTACATCTATGAATCATTGTCTTTCTCTCTGGTCTGCAAAATGTAAGTGATCAATTACAAAATCCTGGGGTTGCTCCGACGCCATCCATTGTTGTCATTGTTGGAAGAGAAAATGTAGAGTTGGCTCCAATGTAGCAGTTCGGGTTCGATCAATTATTAACGCCTAATATGGTTTCATGAAGGAAATACCATCACTCATATGCTTGTTGGTTTCCAAACCCATCTGAGAGATCCTCTTTGTTTCGGGTAATTTGAGAGCTAACCTCATTTCCATCTTATCAAATCCCCATAATAATGTTTTCTTATAGACACTGTGGAGCCCAAAAATTTCAGAGATCAATTGAATTGCTTTGCAGATTCAAAACTAGATGTGCTTTTCCCAAATGTAGAAGCTAGCATTATGACAACAAACATATGTGGCCATGAAAGCTTCTATTGGGTGGGAAATAGGCAGATATGTCTAATATTCCCTATGTGCTTTTCTACATTTAGCATTTTGGAGTGTTGAATGATTCTATTTGTGGAAGGAGGAGATCCCAAAAGCATATCATGTCCTACAAGTGTCACATTGAAAGGATAAAGAGACTCTGCCCTGGTGCTTTCTCCATGATCAAATAGATTGGCCAACTCTCATATGACTTAATGAGAACTTTTAGAGAATGCACACTATTAGAATGACAAATAACATGAAGGTGGCACCTTACATAATTGATTGGAGTTGAAAATTTCTCCAATTTTGTCCAACAGACCATGATTTCCATAGAATTTTATTATCAAAATGTGCTCGAGGAAAAATGAAATAAACACTTTATCCTTTGTAGCGAAGGTATGGGCCCCTCTACTTTAAGCATCTTAGCACTATTCTCTGTATAAAATTCCCACAAAAACAACTTCATGTATTTACATTTATCATATATATTGGACTTTGCATGCACGAGAAGTACAAGCAAACTAATGGAAAAGTTATTAAAATCCATAGGGGTAGGTTGCTTTGACCTGATTTATGCTCATGCTTTTGTTTTGTTTTTAAAGTGAAATTTTCTTTTAAAAAATATATGATATTGTAATAATAAGTGTATATAATCATAATTATATAAATAATATGAGTAGGTTAGAAAAGTGATTCATCATTTAAGGAGATCATAGGGAGAATCATTACATCATTATGGGTTATTATTGCATTCATTTTTAATGTAACTCTTATTTGAGGAGATGAGTAGTTCATTTTTTTGGATAAATTTAATGAATGTTATTATATTAAGCTTTTTGAAATTGATTATGAATCTTTTAGATGCAGGCAAGGAACTTTATTACATATTGTTTTGCAATGACTTCTTCATCCTTATCACCTCCAATATGAACCCAAAGTTCCAAAATAGATAATGCATTATTGAACAAGAATCCAAGACATGCTTTAAAGGATGAAGTTCTTATCACTTCATGTATATCATTGTGTATTTCATGATTGTAATTATGTTGTAGGCATGGGATGTTGATTTTTTATATTTTTGAATTTTGTTTCTAATTGAATATACATAATTATTGAATCATAGTGCAATTTTCTACCTCAATTAATTCATTATCATGTGAATGGAAGGAAATACTTCCCTTTCATTATCATGTGAATGGAAGGAAATACTTCCCTTTGTTTGGTATAAACCAATTCCATAACAATTGCCAAAAGTAGTAGAGAAATTTATTGTTTTGGTTATAGATGATTTTTGGAGGATCAAATTGCATGCAAAACTATATCTAAGAAGAATTACATAGCCTACCATGATAAATCATTTTCTTGTAAGGAATCCTAAGAAATCCATAAATTGTTTTGTGGTTCCTTTTTGACATTTTATCACAATGTCAATCTATTACACATAGATTATTGTTCCATGTGGTGTGCATTCTTCATCTTGATTCAAGCCTATTACACTTTGAATTGTATTGGATGATAAAAACTCTAATCCACAAGGCACAACCCCATAGGGAACTACTATGACAATCACCATTTTCACTTAAGAAACATATCTTCATTAACTAACTCTCCTATGGCTCAATAAGGTTATCCTTAGTAGGATGCTAATGAGGCATAAGGTGATGTGAATGTAGCTTTAGTGAAACGATTTTTTTACTATTTTAGGATATCAAAGAGGTGATGGAAGGCAATATATATTAGTGCCAATCCAACAAGGAAACTCAAAATATGAGGTTTGGTTCCTGAGTCTAAATCTCTGCAAAAATGGGTTCAGGAGATGAGTAGCTCATTTTTTGGGTAAATTTAATGAATGTTATTATATTAAGGCTTTTGAATTTGATTAGGAATCTTTTAGATGTGGGCAAGGAACTTTATTACATATTATTTTTCAATGACCTCTTTCCTCCTTATTACCTCCAATATGAACCCAGAGATCCAAAATAGATAATGCATTACTGAACAAGAATCCAAGACATGCTTCAAAAGGTGAAGTGTTTATCACATCGTGTATTTAATGATTGTAATTATGTTGTAGACATGGGATGTTGAAGTTATATATTTTTGAATGTTTCTAATTGAATATACACAATGATTGAATCATAATGCAATTTTCTACCTCAATTGATTCATTATCATGTGAATGGAAGGAAATACTTCCCTTTGTTTGGTATAAACCAATTCCATAACAATTCCCAAAAGTAGTAGAGAAATTTATTGTTTTGGTTATAGATGATTTTCGGAGGGTCAAATTGGACGCAAAACTATATCTAAGAAGAATTACATAGCCTACCATGCTAAATCATTTTCTTGCAAGGAATCCTAAGCAATCAATAAATTATTTTGTGGTTCCTTTTTGATATTCTATCACAATGTCAAACTATTACACATAGGTTATTGCTCTATGTGGTATGCATTCTTCATCTTGATTCAAGCCTATTACACTTCAAATTGTATTGGATGATAAAAACTCTAAGCCACAAGGCACAACCCCAGAGGGAATTACTATCACAATCACCTTTTTCACTTAAGAAACATATCTTCATTGACTAACTCTCCTATGGCTCAATAAGGTTATCCTTAGTAGGATTGCTAATGAGGCATAAGGTGATGTGAATGTAGCTTTAGTGAAACAACTTTTTTACTATTTTAGGATATCAAAGAGGTGATGGAAGGAAATAGATATTAGTGCCAATCCAACAAGGAAACTCAAAATATGAGGTTTGGTTCCTGAGTCTAAATCTCTGAAAAAATGAGTTCAAGAGATGAGTAGTTCATTTTTTTGTGTAAATTTAATGAATGTTATTATATTAAGGCTTCTGAATTTGATTATGAATCTTTTAGATGTGGACAAGGAACTTTATTACATATTGTTTTTCAATGACCTCTTTCATCCTTATCACCTCCAATATGAATCCAAAGATCCAAAATATATAATGCATTATTGAACAAGAATCCAGGACATGCTTCAAAAGGTGAAGTACTTATCACATCGTGTATTTCATGATTGTAATTATGTTGTAGACATGTGATATTGACGTTCTATATTTTTGAATGTTTCTAATTGATATACATAATGATTGAATCATAGTGCAATTTTCTACCTCAATTGAGTCAATATCATTTGAATGGACGAAAATACTTCCCTTTGTTTGGTATAAACTAATTCCAAACAATTGCCAAAAGTAGTAGAGAAATTTATTGTTTTGGTTATAAATGATTTTTGGAGGATCAAATTGGATGCAAAACTCTATCTCAGAAGAATTACATAGCCTACCATGCTAAATCATTTTCTTGCAAGGTATCCTAAGCAATCCATAAATTGTTTTGTGGTTCCTTTTTGGTATTTTATTACAATGTCAAACTATTACACATAGGTTATTTCTCCAGGTGGTATGCATTCGTCATCTTGATTCAAGCCTATTACACTTCAAATTGTATTGGATGATAAAAGCTCTAATTCACAAGGCACAACCCCATAGGGAAATACTATGACAATCACCACTGTCACTTAAGAAATATGTCCTCACTGACTAACTCTCCTATGGCTCAATAAGGTTATCCTTAGTAGGATTACTAATGAGGCATAAGGTGATGTGAACTTAGCTTTAGTGAAACAACTTTTTCACTATTTTAGGATATCAAAGAGGTGATGGAAGAAAATAGAGATTAGTGCCAATCCAATAAGCAAACACAAAATATGAGGTTTGGTTCTTGAGTCTAAATCCCTCCAAAAATTAGTTCTTTTGTTGCAAAAGGTAGTCGTGGGAAGGCCAAGTCTACAAAGTTTGTGTCTAGGTTGCAGAAGGTGGCTTGCAATTCTTGGTAGGAAGAATTTCCAAGTTCCTTCTGGACTAAAGTATGCAGAGCGTGTCAAGGTTGGTGTTCTGGTGTACTTCTCTATTGTTTTTTAATATATTACTGCAGAGGTTTTGGAACTTACTTGTAATGTTGCCCAGGATAACAAGAATAATATTATAGTCCTTACATGGCATGGAAACCAAGTATTAAGGTCACATTGCTGCCTCAAAAGTCCTGAGAATTATCAATCGATTAAGAATATGGATTGTTGGAGATAAATATTACGTAGGGTTTGTTTTAACTTTTTGTTTGTTTTCATACCCTCTTCGCCTTTATCAACATGCAAAGCCATTTAGAAGATTGTGGACACCATGATATTTCATATGTAGGCTCACCATCCATTAGAAGCCCTGCATTGTGCATATGAAAACATAAGTAGGAATGTATTGTAGCTACTCCATGTATGACCCCAATAATGTGGCCTTTTTATTTCCTGTGAATTGTAAATTGGTTATAGAAAAAATGCCAAAACTTGTGCAGAATCTATTGCAAAGAGTTCAACAATGACATCAACGTCGATTTATTCTCCTCCGACCAATAATAAGAAAATAGTGCTAGCTTGTGGTTAAACAAACCATTTAACCTATTCATGTTTGGTATAATCGTAATGTTGTCACTATCCAATTTTTTTCCAGATTTACACCATGCTTATCCATGCCGATAGGTACCATTCATGATTTCTGTTTAATAACAGGGCATGAATAACTAGGGTTTTGTGTTGGGTTTTAGTTTGAAATTTATTGTTTCCTCATAAGTCTTGAGAATTATTAATTGACTAAGAATATGGATTATTGATGATAAATGTTGCATAGGGTTTGTTTTAACTTTTTGTTTGTTTTGGTACCCTCTTCACCTTTTTCAGCGTGCAGAGCCATTTATAAGATTTCATATGCAGGCTCACCATCCATTAGAAGCCCCACATTGTGCATATGCAAACAAAAGACGAAACAATTTTTAGCTACTCTATGTATGACCCCAATAATGTGGACTTATTATTTCATGTGAAGTGTAAATTTCTTATAGAGAAAACCACCAAATTTGTGTAGACTCCATTGCAAAGGGTTCAACAATGGCATAAAATGTTTATTAAGAGAATGTAAATTCTTTGCATCTAGAATTTGAATAGAAATATTGTACTGGAGTGGTTATGCATTTATATTCATAACTTAAAAGCTAATTTTTTGGTCAATAAGAGTGATATTTATGTCACATGTTTCAGAGGTTTTTTTAATGTATTTTTTGATCTAATTTGCTCAAAATCGAAAAGTATTTGTTTCATTCACAAGTTAGAGTTCTCCAAGGGTTTTTCATGTTGTTGAATCCATACATGTAGTTAAAAACACATTTTAAATAATAAATACCACGATTTGGAACAAAAATATTTTCATTAGTGAAAGACTCCAAAATTGTATAGTCCTCACTTATCTCTCCCTTACATGTGAGATCTATTGTCAGTTTGGCTAAATTTTACTCATGTATTTTGATGGGTTAAGCCCTTTTAATATAGATTGGTGAGATATATTTCCCCGTATTTTGTTGTGCCTTTCACTTCCAGAGACTTTTATTGACCACCAACACTGGTGTGACATCACATGATCAACTGTACTCACTCCAGTTACGGTTGAGATGAATGTACACTCGATGAAAAATGGTAGTGGTACAAACCATTAGGCTATTTGTTGCCTCAATTCATGGTAATCACATAACTCAGGGCATTGAAATCCATTTCACATTATTTCTAAGTTTCCATAGGAAGATTTCACACCTGTTTTGGATGGCCCATGAAATTTCAACTATGTTATTCAAAAACCGTAGCTATTAGCGATATGCACCTACCTGGAGCCTTGATGTGATTTTCTTCCAAGGTTGAACATTTAACTGAAGCATATTAATTATTTATGAGAAAAATAGTCCACATGTTGAATGTGCTCAAAATGTATCTCTTTATCTAACCTTTGGCATCTATTTTAGAAGGCTTGAATTCAACTTGATATTCTTATAATTTATCCCTAGAGTTTGAATTGGGGAAACAATGTAAATGGATTTGAATGAAACGCAAGAGAGCTATATCAATTGCAAGAAATCTTGAATCCCAAATAAGATTGGCATATATAAATAGGGTGTGGATAAATTCCAACCATTCAAGTAGAAAAATACAAATAGGGTGTGGATAAATTCCAACTATTCAAAGTAGGCAAATACTTCAGACACGCGAGTGCTAATACATATGGATGTTCAACAAAAAAAAACTAAATCAGGGTCTTATGGTCAATAATTGCTAAGGATAAAGATCTTTGCTATAATTGCCAAGGATAAAGATATTTTCTATGTCTACGATGCATTCTTTGGCAACTACGCCAAATAACCAAAAAGAGAGAACCTGATACTATGAAGACCCCCTTTTTTAACCAAAATCCAAAAATCTACTCACATTCTTTGGCAACATAATTGTTAGGTAAACTTGACTCGGGATAGAGTCAAAGTTGACGAGGTTAAACAGTGATGGTTGTGGGGCACATGGTATTGTGCACCCATAGTATTATGCTTGTGGTATTATATGTAATGGAGCTTATAAAAGACTAGAAGGACTTCATTGTAATGCAAGACCTGGAGGTGAGCAGTGAAGGCTCACTTGGTCGGATTGGCCAGGGTTTAGCCAATGCTAATGAGATCTTATTAGGTTGGGTTTTTCCCCGGATTTGGGGTTTTCCCGGATAAAGATTTGTGTTTATGGTTGTTGCTGGTTATTTTTATATTTATTCTTCTTAGTAATTATTTATGTTATGCAGTAAATTTATTAACAATAATCATATTTGCATTGGATATAAACGAGCATAGATCCATCTTATGTACAGATCTAACATGAGCCGAGAGCGATCAAATTTCTTCACATGTAAACTTTTTTAGAGTACAAAATGCAATGTGTTATTTTTCATTGTTTAAATTGTATTTTTGAATGCTAAATGAAGTATATATAAGACCAAATAAAAATTTTAGGAGTTGTCTATAATGCGACTTTTTGGAGATTCCGGTGACGGAATCCACCGGAAGAAATTGAGGTTAAATCTTGATTTTTAACAGTTAAAATGGTTTTTTAACTGCATGTTTGGATTTAGCACCCTGAAAAACCCCTTGGACCCTTTGATTGTGCAGAAACTAGCTATCAAACTTGCCATTCCAATATTTTGTTGCCGGATTTTGACTGGAAAAACCCGGTGGAAAGGCTTTCAAAAAGTCTCATTATAGACAACTGAAAAATTTTAACCATAAAAACTTATTTTTTTCTATATATAGATATATATGAAGTTGATATGGACATAAATTAGTTAACATAAATCTTCAAATAGTTTGTTTAAATTTCTGGTTGAAATATTTTTGAAAAATAT
>APFE031294544.1:74166-115744 GCA_000404065.3 Pinus taeda
ATAATTTTTAATTTTAAAAAGACACAAAAAGAGAAACAAACTTTTCCTTATACTAAACTATAAATTAAACCTCTTAACCTTAATAATTATTTAAAACAAATATAAAGCAAATAAATTAATATATCTAAATTAATGTTTGTAACAAATTATTCTTAACCACAATTAGATTTAAACTTACATATAGTTCGCATGCACATCATTTACCAATTAGATTTAAACTTACATATTATAATGGTAGAAAGAGATATGACTTAATGCGAGTTAATCACAACCAACACTATCTCATTTAATTGTACACTCTGAATTTGTTAGAAAAAGATGTTTGAGGATGATGAAAAACATCCTAAATACAATCCATATTCAAATGTTATGGTTAAAGTTATGTCAAGGAATAATTTTTGTGGACCAGAGTATTGCAAATGTATTTACAAAGTATTGTCAACACCTATTTGGTCTCTGGTCAATTTTGTAATAGTTTGGTTTAAATTTAGCTGTAAACTTTGTGTATTCATTTTATGTAAATGTGTTATTATTTGTATTTATTTGGTATGAATTTAAGTGAGGCATTTCTAAGTTTTAATTAATATAGAATATTTATTTTGTTTATATATATATATTTTTATATATAATATATATTGTATTATTTTATGTGAAATTAGATAGATGTGGAACATTTCTGATTTTTATGATATAAAGTATATTTGTTAGATTGTAAATTTTGTATATTAATTTTTTTTTGGGTCAATCAAACTATGAAACAAGGCATTTTCATATTTTTAATAGTTTTATTGCTTGTAATATTGTTTTATAAGCTCTAATAATATAGAATTTAAATATAAATCTTTTATATTTTTAATAAATATAAATTTAAAAAATACCAAAGTATTTATATTTTTTAATAAAATTTAATAAATTAGAGTATTTATTTTTGGCTTAGTATTTATTGAATTGGATTTCAATTAAGTTCAATAATATTCTATTATATTAATTTTTTCATTATATGAAATTTATAATCAATTATATCTGACACATTATTTACTGTTCTAGTATTATTCTGCTATTTTAGTATTTGTTATTTTGTTATTATTTCTGGATTTTTTTTTCAACTGAAGAAATAGCCTCTGGAACAGCTCTCAGGCTCACATAGTCTTGCTTGGAATCAGACCATGGGACCTGTGGGACCAAACCTCCCCACTTGGCTGTTGGACCACTCCTCCCCACCTGGCTGTTGGACCACAACCCCATGACTTATTGTTTCTGCATTACAATGAATCCTTTGGGTTAAACTTGTAAAGACCAGATTAAAAAAATTGTTTACATTAATGGACAAAGTCATTTCTACTATATTAAGTTTATTTCGATTGCAGATTTTGGGAATATCTTGGAATGTGTTAAACTTGTAAAGAGCATATTAAAAAAGCTGTTTACATTAATAGACTGTTTATATTAATGGACAGTGTCATTTTTAATTTTTAATTTATATAGTGGGGAGAAAGGACATCAAACATATGACCACTTTTCTAAGCTTACAGATATTCTGAAAATTTATAATCCACTTAAAAATACCATATCTTAAAAAAGAGAAAAAGACTACATTTTTAAATTAAGGATTCTGTGAGTAAAAATACAAGTATGAAACAATTTCCAACATTTCACATACAAGATCATCCCCACATCCCCACAGAAATTTACAAACCCTAAATATAATTGTCTTTAATATGTATCACATAATTGAAAATTTACATGTTCTAACTCCATTAGAACAACTTAGAAAGCTATTTATATAAGATCAACTGGGGAGTCCATTGCAGGAATTCATTTCTGATTCTAATGACCCTGCAGCATCAACAGAATCCTGTGGAAAAACGCCACTTGACATGGCAATGCGAGAGGCCCTTCATTCTGGAATCCATACTCTCCATTGCAGGAATTCATTTCTGATTCTAATGACCCTGCAGCATCAACAGAATCCTGTGGAAAAACGCCACTTGACATGGCAATGCGAGAGGCCCTTCATTCTGGAATCCATACTCTTTCTCTGCCTCCTCCAGCAGTATTTTAAACATAGGGTGATTCACATACTCTGTTTTAATCACGAAGCGCTGCCGTTCCTTCCCCACGCACACCACAAGGTGTCCGCGTGGAGGAATCGGAGATGCCTTGCTGCTGTCCCTGTCATTGTCCAAGTTGGCAGGTGAGTCGGCCGGGCGCCATGATGACATGGAATTTCTCTTCTTCGAACCAACGAATGCAGTCAGGGAACATCCATGATGAATACCCTGTCCCAGTCTTCTGTTTCTCCATGATGCTAACAGTTGCATGATGTGGGCACCGCTCCTACAAAAAAAAAGTATTAGTCTGCAAAGGCAATATACCGAAGTGGGGAGCCATCTTTAAATGTCATTTTAATGTTAGATTAGCTGTTTGATTATGGCTAGAAAACAAAACTCCTCTTTTTCACTATAAATCCGTTGGATTTTACAATTGAGATTGACTATTTCTTTTTGGTGTGAAAAAAAGCTAGTATTTCAGGGGCCCTGAAGAAGCTATATATTGACAAATATTTACAATCTGTACATAGTACAATCATCACCTGCCATGGCCCAAATATGCTGCAGCCCAGCTTCACAGGAATCAAAACCATCCGGGGGCGTGCAAACCGACCGCCCCGACCATTACAACATGCACTCATGTGAAAAAACGCTAGTATTATAAGTGAATAACCAGTATATTGGTTTACATGATTTTTATAATTTGATGTGGTAAATTTGTTTGGACTACTGGAATTTAGTAATTTTTTTATTAAAAAATTGGCAGGAAAACGTTTGAATTATTTTTTGAGGTTGGAAATGGATTTAGCACCATCAAAATTCTGGAGCACCAAAAAAGTTGAAACTTGATAATTGTAACCTGGATTTACAAAAAATTCTGCCAGATATTTTTAAAATCACACCAAAATTCCTCTTTAAACTACTATTAATTACTTTATCAATTATCATAAACAAATATCACATAAAAAGTTATTGTATTTTTCTAAAGAGAGTATAAACAAATATCACATAAAAGATGTATTTTTTTAAACATAGGCTATGAAAGTAAGTTGAGAATATGATATACATTTTTCAATAAAGTTCTGTTCTGTGCTTAAGTCTACTTTGATTTTGAACAAGTATGATTTCTGCTTAAGTCTACTTTGATTTTGAACCAGTATTATTTCTTTGTAGTTGATTCTACTAGAAGGTAAATATGTTACCTTCACATAATCATCCCACATTAAGTTAATGTGAAAAGTAAAATTAGCATAATGGGTGATAGAAATATTAAAAAATACCTTTTCATTTATTTAACCTATCCACTCTAAATTTAATATAAGAAAAAGATTTAAGCATTTCAAGGAGTTTTTCCTTGCCAATCTAACTTATCCCCTTTAAGTTAAAAATATTTTTAATAAGTTAAAAATACAAAATATTAAAAAATTTTATAAAAATTGAATAAGCAAAAATTATTAATCAAAAAATATTTTTAAATTTTTAGAAATAAAAAAATTAATATTATATAATTAAATTTGTTATAAAATATATTTATCTTATAACCAATCAACTTTACATATACTGTTTTTTTTAATTTTAAATAATTTAAACCAGTTTTCACATTTTTGAACTTTAAGGATACCTTTTTCTTAATTTTTTTTAATTTTCAATAATTTAAACTTATTTTCACATTTTTGAATTTTTTATTGAGGATTGTAAAACCCTTGTATGATACTATAACCAATGAACTTTATACATATGAATTAATGTTATATTGTTGTGGATTTTAAAATTTTTTGTATCTAATGAATACTGGGCAAAATATACTTTGGTTTCTTAAATCTACCTTAAACAAAAATGCAAATTATTTAAATTTTAAATATTGAAAATATAACATCTAAATTATTTAAATTTAAATATGAAAATATAACATCCAAATAATTAACTTAAAGAAAATATTACAAAATAATAATAAAATAAGAAATAATACCACATTTAAATAAATGAAATAAATTAGAATCACAAAACCATACTTATCCCACACCCACCACCCAACTTTATAGGAATACCATTCCCTTAATTCTAATCATTCTGGATCTGGATATCACTCTGTGATTTCTCTTTCAAAGCATTCATGACTTATTTAATAATTTGGACACATAGTGCAAAATATATGATAGTCACAAAATAATAAGAAAAAACATAACAATCAAGACACATACATGCAAGAAGTCCACATGGGGTAGCCCAAGCCGCAAGGGCTCTGAAATGAAGTCTCACCGAACCCCGAAGTCTTGGGTTCAAATCTTGGGCTACCCTCCCTCCGTAGAGGGGTTCATAATGGACATGTAAATAGGAGAGTCCCACCCCAGCTTAAGAAAAAAAACACAAGAAAAATGACTGTTACAAAAAGATAAGAACCCTGTTGTTGAGTTGCACCCCGTGATAAAACAATGAGTTTAACCAGGTCAGAAAGAGATATGTACGAAAATATAGTTAAACCGATTGACTGAGTCTGCACCCTGTGAAAAAAGATATAAGCATACCAAGATTTTATGAGTTTAACCAGGTCAGAAAGAGATATGTACGAAAATATAGTTAAACCGATTGACTGAGTCTGCACCCTGTGAAAAAAGATATAAGCATACCAAGATTTTATTTATCAAAAAAACTCAGAACTTTGATAGTTTTCAATAGAAATGAACGAGCTACTTTCTGAAGAAGCCCTTCACCTGAAAGCAATCCTGCCTTTCACACCGGATCTTTTCCTGCAAACTTGGCAACAACAAACCCACCCAAAAAATGGCCCCAGTAATACAACATATATAGCCTTCCAAGCAGATCAAAACCAGTCTTGACAGTATAATAAGAAAAAAATTGAAGTTGTATAAGAGACATAAAATAACTTCAAACTTGCTTCTCAGTACTCTCTGTGCAAGTTGTGTTGGGAGGAAGGCCGGCAGGAATTTTATAATGAGAAGCAAGAAGATCCATTAATTACTTTACAGTCAGCAATCTTTGTGGATAGCGCATTATCTGTGAAGGCCAACCTTATAGGCATAGCTAGTTGATAACCTCTAGAGATTGAAAAAGATTTGATACCAAAAATCCATGGACTTACCATAAAGACATTTATCAATCCAGCCAATTCAACCCAACTGAACTAATTACTCTATAATAGTATCATCAAATTTTCACCAAATTTACAAAACTCCAACACTGATTCAGCAACTATCACCTCACAGTGATTCAACCTGAGATGAAAATTTGGGCCTTGTGATACGCACGAGGAAAGGGTAGCATTGGAATAATTCCAAGGTGGGAGTGCGCTATGTTGAAGAAATTCCAACAGGCTACCTATCCAGGGAGCCAAAAACATGATTGTGGGCATGAAGGCTGCTCATTTCCCGATTCGATAACTTTGGGAATCAATCAGAATACACGTTACGGTGTGGGGTTTGATGAAGCGTCGTGTTTTAAGGCACGCGTGCCTTTTCTGTCTCCCCATGTCAAGGACAATAATTCATGTCATGGCGCAGGTAATAGAGGTTATATCCCAAAATTTAAGTCAGGCTTTCGGCCCAGTACAACTCTCTGGAAGGTGTACGTAGAGTTTATATTATATAGATCACATTAATTCATACCTCACAAACCACGTGGTTTGTATATCCAATATCGATTCAGAGCTAAGCAGCTCAGCATGGGTTCTCCATCTAAAACCAAACTCCATGGGGCTAGGCGCAGATTTTATATGATATTATTGATTTCGAATTTATTAACTGACATTATATTTATTATCACATATCAATATTTCATAAAGATTTTACTTACAAAAGTTTATTTTATTTATTAAATTAGTATTTTATATAATTTGTTAGTGAAATTAATTGTATAATTAAATTTCAATGTATTCATAGTATTTTCTGAGTTAGTTGTTTCAATTCGGTCGTGAGGATTTTAATTCAATTCAGTCGTGAGGATTTTAATTTTATTATTTAGATTATTTTAAACTGAAAAAATATTTTTAAATATTATTTTATATAAATAGATTATAGTTAAGAAGAGTGTTTTGATAGAAATTATATAAGATTGTAAACTTATGCAAAGACTTAAATTATAAACTAATATTAAGGCCATAATTTCAAGTAGTGGCTATACTTGAACAATAATATTTAAATTATGATATTAATTTATTATTTTTATAAAACAATTATAAGGGCTATATACACCATTAGTTTTGAAATAATATTTAAATTTTTTTTTTAAATTAAATATATAAAAAATTCTATCACTAATTTTTTTGAGTCAAACTCCAACTAAACTCAAACAAAAATGGAAGTCAAAAATTATAAAAATGAGTTCAAGACTTATTAATGAAAATAAAATAACTAAACTAAACATAATTAATGGAAACTAAATAAAAATAAAATAAAAATATATAAAGTGAAGAGATATATATATATATATATATATATATAATATATATATAGTATATAATTATATATCTATTCTTTTTTTTGGTTGGTAGGTAAGCACCTATGGGGATTAGGATTTGAACTAGTGATCTATCCCAAGGAGTTGAGTTCCTTAAGAGTGCACTCATTCACTGTCAATCCAAAGCCCCATAGGCATATATATATTCAAAGATAAATAATCAATAAATAAAACAGGGTCAACAATCAAATACAGGGTTGAGGCCCATTAAACAAATAACAAAAATACTAAAAAGAGTTAAAAAGGAATAAGATGATAAAATACTTAAGAAAACACGAAAAATAAACAATATAAATTCTAAAGAATAAGCCAACAACAAATACTATAAATATGACACCAATACCTACATAGATAAATAAACAAACAAAAAAAATCCCAAAAAAAAATCTAAAAAACAAGGAGGACAAGGCACATTATGATAAATTCAAGTTATGTTTTAAATTTTTGTATGATTTCTAATAAATTTTTAATTATAAAAAAAGGTAATTTCGCTACAAAATTAATTTGCTTTATTTTTTTATCATGGTTTTAAAATCACAAAGATTATAAATTTATTTTTTCATGACATTATCCAACTCTGTAATTTTGTTATTAAATTTATGAGATAGATTTTCTTCTTTAAAATACCAATAGAAAAATGACAATTTCGAACTTCTTACTTGAAGTCAATCATCTCTTTTATAGCAAATTTAGTCACCATATTGCTTAGGATGCTATCAATATTTTGGAAAAACTTCCTCCTAATTCCAAATTTTTTTTACTAAAATAGTTAGGAAACCTATTATCCTTCATACTAATACTAATTATCATATCTGTTATTTGTATATTAAGATCATATTCAAAATCATATATTTTCAATGAGTGGAAATTCTTCTTCTAAAAAAATATAAAAAATATTATTCTAAATATTAATAAAAATAAACTTTTCATTTTCTATTAATAATATATAAATTAAAACAAATAATTTTGATAAAAATAATAACCATATCCTTAGTATTATCAATATTCAAATATCTCTGTGTTCCAAGCATCCAAGAGTCCACAAAAATGATCGATGAATATACCCATGTTAAAGCAATGCTGTCACGAAATTCTATATTCTCAAAAAATATATTACAATTTTCAAAGTAAAATATTATATAATTATGTTTTATTTATTCAATTATTATATATAAAACATTTTATAAATCAATATGGTATATGACATATTACTAAAATTTTATATTCACTTATAAATTTAAATTTAAAGCAATTTCTTGACAACTATGTGGCAAGTACACTTAATAAATTTAAACATTATAATTTTAATAAATTTAACATTATAATTTTTATAATTATTCCTAGGATAAAGCAAGTGTAAAAAGTTGATTTTTGAATATGTTGCCATGAAAGTACATGGCTGTTGAAATTTTTACGAATGTGCATATAGTATAGAAATGTATACACATTTTTATTAATCTTCATGCGTGCTTAATGCATATTTTATTGTTAGGTTTTGAATCTTTTTCATTATATTTAATGGAGGGAAGAAGAGTTTCTAATGCTAATATTTTCTTATTAGATTCAAGCATTATGGATGAGTCTTCAAACAATCATATATGATCTCTAAAGGGTATTGTTCAACTCCAAGCGACATATGGTTATCATGAACAAGTTAGCTATAAACCAATAATAAGTTCTCAAGGTTTGATCATAGTTTAAGCAGAATCATAAGGGTATTGTACCCTAAATGATGCTTCTTTGGGTCCAAGCACTATGAAAAACACCTATAACCCATAAAGCTTCTCAAGCTATATAATGTCATGATCAAATCCTCAAAACACCACACAAAACCCATATAGGGTACATCTAGCCTACTAAAGGGCTATAAGCACCATGATTAAACCACCACACAAACCATAAATAGGATTGTGTCCTTTACCCACAGCAAGAATGTTTTTTAAGGTCATCGTTGAGGTTCATTAAAATTCGAGTGGGATATGAGCACCATGAGTAGGTTTTGTGAATGAAAAAGGGTTTAAAGACATAAACATAACTCGGGAGAATAAAGGGCTTAAACCCTAAATGAAACTTCTAGAGATTGAACACCAAGTTTAGTGGAGGAAAACACTTTGGCCTTGGGTCCTAAATTAGCTTCTTAGGATCAATTTCCATGAACAATTCCTGCAAACCACAACCAAGGAATTCTCTTAAGAGTCTTTGGCATCATAGTTGGATATGGATGCCATTAGGAGGTTTTATGTATTAAGGATGGGTCACAAGTCCTTGACCATGGTTTAGGAAGGAAAAAAAATGTCTAAGATATTTTTGAATCTTTTGAGGCTTAAGATATTTAAATAAGTCCTTGAACCAACACATGGTTTCTTTGAATGGATTATTTGCAACCCATGGAGTGGGATACATGTGCCATTATTAGGATTTATGCACTAGAAATGGGTTTCAGGCCCTAAACATGATTAAGTGGGGAAATGAGAGCCTTAAGCACCAAATTATAACTTCTCAACCTCAAGCACCACTAACAACACCAAAAAATTGTGATATGAGCTCTTCCCAAGGAGTCTTAGGCATATGAGTTTAATAAGGGTGCCATTATGAAGTCTTGGGCATCATAGATGGATATTAGGTCCTTAACCATAATTGAGAGAAGGAATAAGAGCTTCTAGACCCAAACCTTACTTCTCAGGATTAAGTGCTATGAAATAATCCTTAAACACCATATGTGACCTCTATAGGGTGTCATCTACCTCCAAGTGGATGTGGATGCCATGACTAGCTTAGTTGTGAACCAAGAATGGGTCTTCAGGTATAACCAAGGTTAAGGCAACAAAATAAGGTTCATGTTCTATAAATGAAGCTTATTGGAGTTAAGCACCGTGAACGACACCTACAACCCATGAGGTTTGTCAGGTTATAGTGCCATGAACATGTTGTTGAGCACCACTCAGGGACCTTATAGAACATATCTAGCTTACTAGAGGGATACAAGCACCATGATTAAACAAAAACATTAGTCCCAAATAAAAAAAAATCTTAAGCCCACACCAAGAATAGTACTCAAGGTTATGGTTGGGGTTCTTTAGCATCCAAGCAGGATACATACGCTATATGTAGGTTTTGTATAATAGAAATTTGATCTATATTCTATCATGTATAATTTTCTTGAATAATTCATCATAACAAATCTTATAATATTTTGAAATCTTAGATAATGCAAATTAATTTTCCTTAGATAACATATTAATTAACTATTAGCTTTACTCAAATATGTGAAATAATTCAAATAATAAATGGAAGCGATAGAAACTCAAATACACCATCCACATAAATGAACAACCATATTTATCTTGGGAAACCCAATATACAAGAAAATATAGCTATATGGTGAGGCCTATAATCTTCTTTTGTTGCTTCAATTATAAAAATGTAGATACAAAGGAATTGTAACTTACCATGGAGTAATATTTTCACTTCGTGACCTAAATGGTTAGTATGAAACCCTCCTCCTCCTATGTTATGATCACAAAATACCACTCCTATATGTTTTTTTATCATCTAGGAACAAGATACAGTGGTAAATACTAGAACCCCCTTCTCCTCCTAGATCTTGATCAGACCTAGGAAGACCTTTCATTGATATTTAGTTGCATTTTTTATGTCAAAATGTTTCTTTCCTTGATCACCACACCCTGTGTTCTAGCGATAGTGCATTATGTGCACCCTAGCCTTCTCTTCTCCTACATTGGAGTGCACCCTGGCCCTTTCAGCACTTGTTATGGTCCCAGTTTGATGCAAAACAATTCCTATTTGTGCTTTTTTTCTGATTAAATTTGTCTTGGTTGGTCCTCCTTATGTCCCTCAGTGTGGCTTGGTCTCTCATAAGCCTCCATTTGGGTTTCTTTTGTTTTGAAGTGGATTTGATAGGAATTTGTTTAGATTTTCCTTTGTTCTTGTCATTAGGTCATTAGCAAACTAAATCGTTTAGTCATTGGGTGCTTGAAAGAATTGGTGTTTTGGTCATCATTATGAATAATTTTATTTTATAAATGATTAGACAAATATCTTAGTTATCATTTGAAAATTAAGAAGAATCCAAAAGAAAAATCTTATGCATCATGTATTGCATATAGGGCTTTGATTATGATTGGGAAAGTGAAGTTGTAGAGATCAACTATTGCATCACTTGTTTGTTGAATTGTTGATTGATTTCTTCTTACCCTACTTAGTTAGGCCTTTCATTATTAAAAGGAAAATGAAAAGAGTTATTTTCGTCATATTAGTTGCATCATATGTTTGTTCAAGCGACATCAAATTTTTAGCCTTAAAATTGAAACTTAATTGAAGATAAACATTAAAATTCATCTCAATTAACCTAAGCAACATTTGAAACTTAGTGACACACATAGAGGTCTAGGCTAGAGATGTTTTCCAACGTCATTAAATGTAGGAGCTGTTGTTGTTTTCCAGCTTTGCATCCTGGGGGTTAAATCCCATTCCACGTACATAAGTGTATCAAATCGTTCTCCACGTACTTTCAGGTATATCAAATGGCACTCCACACATGAAAAGTATATGGGAACGCTCTCATCAAATGATTACGCATTAGAAAACACTACTACAGACTACACTCCCATGTATCGTCGAGTATATTTTGGGAGACCCTTACAGGTTTATATCCATCCATAGGTAACTGAGTTGGCCGCCTTGTATACCGTGATACAATGAACACAACATTCAAGAATATTTCCTGCACATACGTTAAGTCCTTGGTTCGCCAAGGTGTATATTGCAATTCACGGTTGCTTGGTAAACCTTTATGCCTAGTTACCCCTTTGTTTTGTTTGTGTCTTTAATTTCTAAAATCGATTAATTGACCATATAACAACATCCTCTTCATGAAAAAAATCCTCAATGGATCTTAGGTTGAGACTAATGGCAACAGTTATGGAGTCTACCAATCAAAGGAATCCCTTTGACGAGAATCCTGGCCCTTTTACTTCTTTTGGAAATATTGGTGCTCCTTATATGGCAACGTTTTCCCTTCTCGGATTCACCATTGATTTGCTAGTTTGGTTATTTTTGACCTCTATGGTTCTGAATATGCAAGCTGCTTCTCAACGAAGTTCTCCTCCACCTAAACAATATCAACCTCAAGTTGATCCTAAAGTTGACCCTTTGCCTTGTTCTCTTGTTCGGAATTCTTCCTCTTCATCTAGTGAAAGCCTGCAAGTTAGTAACTAGGTGGATAAGAAGAAGAAGAAAAATAAGCAAGGGGACAACCGAGAAACCGTTGCTACCAATGTGACTGACGTTGAGAAACCTTCTAATCAACTCCATAAAGTTAAATTCCCTTGCATGTTATGTATTCTTAGATATTGTCCTAGTTTTCCCAAGGTATTAGAAGTGTGGTCCACAGGCTCACATTGGCCTTTGTCATCAACTTCTGGAGGTCATGCTGGTGACAAACCTTCAACTAGTGATAGTAAGGTCCATGGGAAAAATGGTAAAGTCAAATTTACCTATAATTTATGTGAAATGAATCATCCTATTCACCTTTTTTCTTATATGGATGAAGCCTCAAAAGTGTTGGAAAACCTTACAGGTTCTTAGCCATGACTTCCAGCTGGTTACCGGAAGCTTTCTCCTAATGCTCTGCTGGTTGATGAAGTGATTGATGAGAATCTGAATTTAATCAATCCCACTCTCTCTGAACGTGAATCCCATGAGTCTGTCCGTGACCAACCATTGGTTGAGAAAATGGTTGACTAAATTCCACGTTTAGTCGATCGTACCTTTCCCATAGAGATTGAACCTCATACTTCTCAAGTTCTTCTTGTTTCTTCAGATTCCAACAAACTGGGGGGGAATCCTCGCATTCCAACGACACAGGGGAGTAGTTCTACTATTTCCATAGCACAAGGGGGTAGTTCTCTCGTTCCTATGACACCCCCTCCAAGTAGCATGGTCACTTCCTTTGATTGGATTCAATGTTAGGTGGATAAATCCTTCTTATTGACAAGAGGGATCTCCCTAGATCCTAAAGGAAACTAGAAGCAAACAAATAATTAAATAACTATTTTCCTAAGGTTACTTCATTTGAACTGTAAATACAAGAGAAGGAGAATAAGCCTCTTACCTATTTTTGAAATCATTGATGAAGATCCTTTCTCTGTCTCTATGTAGCTTATCAATGCTCGAACAAAACTACAACCACAAACATAAGAAAGATCAAAGGAACACGCAACATAACAATTCAAACAAGCTTAATCTAATGATCAAAGATATTAGAAATTGAAATCATCTTAATGAATATCAAAAGAGACATAAATCATTCATCATTTCAGTAAGACACTACAATGGAAAAAAGGACTCATTTGTATTAATTCAAGGATAAAGAAGAGCCTTACCACCTCTGCCTTGATGTCATGAGGTTTCTCCCAAATGCCTCCAACCCTCTCCTTAGATCATAAGCCTTCCAATCTAAATCCAACAACATCAGTCTATCTTCTTGGAACTCTCTAATCCCTCTAACCTATATCCAATTTATAGAACAAGAGGAAGAAGTTTCAAATCCAAATGAGAAGGATGAGATCCTCTAATTGGGGGATTAGGGTTCCTTAATAAAAGGGAATTAGCTCCATGATCTGAGGGGTGTGGCTCGAATAGATATGACCTCAGAAGCTTTCAGTTGGGATATATTCACCCAACTATGCTTATGGAATTCACTTTTTATGTTTAATTTTCTTTGAGTTATGTGTGTGGACTATAGTGGAAGACAGAGCACAGTTTTGCACAATTTTCAAGGATAGAAATTGCAAATGCGTGGAAACTTACTAGGAAAAGCGCACTAGTCATACATAACTAGTCATAAAGCCATTTCATCCAAAATTCACATATTATTAGTCACTTGAGGATCTCCCTCCAACCTCAAGGTCTCCATGTGGATTTCCCACTAAGTTAGGGCATGGCCCTTTAAGTTCAACTAAGCAAACAAAATATTTTGTTTTTCTTCTATATGATGGACACTAAAATAAACTTCTAATTGATGTAACCAATGGGTTAGCTTCAAAGAATAAATCTCACCTTGATATCAATTCATGCCAACATTCACTTCCATTTTCAAAAAGGACTATGAATGGTTCATGACACTTAAATTGGGTTGATCCTTTTCGAGTTCTTTCTTCAATTCATTTTTTGTTTCTTCTTGATCTCCTGATCTCCCCTTTGAATGAACCCTTGAATTAGAACCATTATATTTCCTTAATAACAAAAACTTATTAGTTAGGGCCACCATGAGGAGGCTTACATTACGATTTATATCTGCGACTTGTGCTTCTAGATGTAAAAACCTCTCCTCTGTTGCATGGAGAGGGTTATTCACAAATTCCTCGACCAAGACTAAGGGTTTGTGAGTTTTGGCTTAACTAATATGGATCCACTAAAAATCCCCATAATATACACAAAGGAATGTAATATGGCACCAATAATATATTTAAATTTCCATGAATATTCCATTAGAGAATTCATCATAACAGATCTAACAAAAATTATACTTAAAAATACGAAAAATACACTATGAGGGTTTATTTATTTTTAATTTTTTAGATATGGAAATTACTATTTATTTCATATGGATGCAAGTTATAATTATGTAGAAAGTATAGAACAACGAAACAAAAACTCACAAACCACAATTGACACAAGATATATCTTGAAGCATCCTTTAAAGAGAAAACCTAACTAGAAGGTGAGGTCACTTTACTCTCTTTCTCTAAATAGAAGAAGTAAGGTCTATGTCTCTTGGGATAATATAGTGCACAAATTATTTTTATGTTCTCTCTCCCTGTCCTTCTCGGCTAATCTGCTCATTTATGGAACAAAATTCAGTGGAAGAGAATGAAACCCCTTTTCCTCCCAATGGCCTAGTTATAACACAATCCAATAGCCTACTAGTGGTTATGTTTGACTCCTTTAACTCTTAACTAGTGCTACAATATTGACTATTATAGAGCCTTTTTTGTTATGATAATGTGGCTAGCCTCTTTTCCATGAATAATGGGGGCTAATGTGGGATCCTCTCAAATTATGGTGGTTAAAACAATAAGGTCAATTTCTAAGTGGTATAACATTGGCATATGGACTTTGATTGAGGTGATTATTGTGCCATTGGAAAGGTATCTATGTGTATCATAGGAGAAGAAAGTGCCATGCTAAAGAAACAAAATTTTACCCTCAAAAAACCATTTGATGCCTCAAACCACTCCTAGAAGGTTTCAGACGCCAATTTGCCGAATTGGGTCCTGTATGTAAAAATGGTCTTGTGAGATTATTCCTCCACCTTTTCCATTCTAAAAGCATTGATATGGATGAAAAATAGTATAACGATCCAATACAGATCACACGTCCCCATTTTGGGAGGATTTTGGTCCTCAAAATCTTCTAGTGAATGAGGTGAGGAAATTGTGCCTCCACCTTCTCTCGAGTATACCATTTAGATTTTCCTAGAAATTGTCCTTTCAAGCCAATCTTCCAAAGGGCATTCTAACCATGTATCATAGTTCTATACCTATTATTCAAACATGTAACTTCTAATGACTTAGCCTGAGCATCTAGTTCCAAATCCTCTGTGGAAGGTAGGACATGTTCCTCTTACAAATCTAACATGGAAATCTTATAGAGTTTCAGATTATCTAGATAATTCACCATTGAGTAAATCCACATGTATGGGGGTATATTGAGTCTATATGCAATATCCCCCACCTTTTTCAGTATCTCATAGGGTTATATCACATAACCTTTATATTCTTACCAATGCCTTGTAGCCTCTCCTTGTTCAATTATAACCATACTTTGTCTTCCACCTTGAACATCTTCTGTCTTTTGTGTTGATCAAGCATAGCATTGTATTTTTCATATGACTTATGAAGTGGCTCCTATACCTATATATGGATTTCCTTGGTCTTTTCCACAAATGTTCTTCCCTCAAGGCATCCTCTATAAGATCATCCCTTAGTTCTCCTTGCTTCCCATATGCAATATCCAAAGGTGAAAGTAGAAAATATCCAAAAAAAAATTCACATGAAGACTTACCAATAAGTGTGGACTTCACTATTATAAGAGTGATGTATATATACCATATTTTCATCCCAAGTCTTTGGATGTTTCCGATTGTAACCCCTCAAAAGCTGCACCAAAGTCCCATTGACTACTTTTGTTTACCCATCTCTCCGTGGATGGAATACTACAAATATCTTTAACTTCATGTCCATATTCTCTCACAATGTAGTCCAAACTTCACTGAGAAATCTTGTGTCCATGTATGAAACAATGATCATGAGTATCTCAAAGTGAACTTAGACCTATCCAAAGAATAATTTTATTACCTCTTGACCATCGATGGTCTTTTACAGGGTATCATACTCACATCTTGTTGAACTTATCGACTACCACAAATAGGTATTCATGTCCCTTCGTGGATGTTGGTAAAACTCCCATAAAGTCCATGGAAATTCGTCCCATGAATGAGTGGTTATAGGTAAGTGATGATATATATCCCCTTTCTTGTTACTAGGCTTGCTAGAAAAAAAAAGTGCACATCCTCTTATGAACCTAGCTACATGTTCTTTCATCTTGGGCCAATACATACCTATACAAGTTTTCCACTATCTACCCTACACCAAAGTGTCTTGTAACCTTGGATGTGTGAGTCTATCTAATCAACTACAATCACTCACATGTAAGAAAAAATAATTTATCTAGCCTATAGAGTAACCCATCCTGACAATGTAAATTAATTGTGTTGTCACCGTCGTGCATGATTCTGGCTCTATAACTATTGAAACACCTCCTTGAATTCATCATCCTTTGAATATGCCTCTTTATATGCATAATGGATGAATGGTTCCATGTGCATCAAAGTTCCCAAATATATAATATTTGATGTGGGTGGCCTTGAAAGCATGTTGGCCATCTTGTTTGTGTTTCCCTTCTTATACTTGATCACTAAATGAAACTGTTGTAAAAAACCCATCCATTTGTAATGCCTAGTTTTCTATGATTTACTATGGGCCTGCAGATAGTATAGTGACAGATTATTTGTGTGGATTATTCTCTCCTTTCCCATTAATTAGTGCTTCCACTTCTTCATAACTTACACCATGACATAGATATCCTTGTCGTAGGTAGGGTATTTAAGAACTGCCCCACGAAATACTTCAAAACAATAGCATACATGCCTTTCTCCTTACCAAGGTAGCTCCCATAACATACTCACTCAAATTTGTCTCCACTTCGAAAGGCTACCGCAAGTTCAGTAATGCCAGAACTAGTGCTTGATTGATATTGTTATTTAACTCCTTGAAGTACCTCTTTTGACCCTTTCCCCATTGGAAACTATTTCCACTTGCTATTATGGCGTCGAGTGGTGTTGTTATTATTGAAAAATGAAGCTATGGATTTCCTCAAGTATTATGTTGCCCAAATGAAACTCCTAGTCATAAAATAATTAGTGGGCACCAACCACTTCACGATGGCCTTCATCTTGGCAGGGTCTATATTCAACTCTCATCCTCCCATCACACACCCTAGATACATCAAAGACTCTTGTGCAAACTCACACTTCTTATATTTTCTAGTGTGTTAAATATGAGATTTGTTCCTCCCAGGAAACGTTATATACTAATATATCACCCAAATAGGTAATAAAAAATTAATCTACAAAGTGGCACAATATATCATTCATTACCCTGATAAATGAAGATAGTGCATTGCATAGTCCAAATGACATGACTAAGTACTCATAGGAACCTCGTTTGGTTGTGAAAGGGTTCTCCCAGGTATCTTCTTCTTTGATTTAAACCTGGTGATATCCAGACTTTAAGCCCATCTTGGTGAAGTAATTTTCTTGCTCCAACTGATCCAGTATATCATCTATGCTAGGCAAAGGGTACCTATTCATGAGTGTAATATTGTTTAATGCTATGTAATATGTACATATTTTCCAAGTCCCATCCTTCATTGGCACAATAATTATGGGTGACCCACACTATGGTGTACTCAGTTGAATGAAACCATATTCTAGTAGTTTTTGCAACTTATTTGTCATCCCACTTTATTCTATAACAAAAGGTTTGTAGAGCCCAATGTTTGGTGATGGGGTGTCCAGCAATAGCTGGATCTCATGCTCCACTTCCCTCTTGGGTGGTATCCCTTTAGGCTCTTGGAACACATCCTTGTATGCTTATAAAAAATATTCCAAATGATGTTTCTACTTTAGTACACCCCTCTAGGGATCCCTTTTCTCTTATTGACTCTTGTATAGACTAGTTTTCCCTTAAAATGCATAAAACATACTTCTTGCTAGAATTGATCAATTTCTTGGCTTGATTGACACTTACTAGCAACATTTTGGACTTTCCTTTGTGTACATTGATGGTGAAGGATTTGTCATCCTTGATGAGATAATACTGGTTGGCTCTTTGAATGAAGATTGCATCCTACGTGTACATATAGTGACTACCACTACACATACATTAAGGAGAACCACCTATAATTCTACTTCATTAATAATATCATCACTGGTAGAAAATATAATTTTGCATTGTTTGATCACCTTTATTTCGCATCCTTATTTACCCATATCAATGGAAATGGGCTTGGAAGACCATGAAATTCTAATCCCACTTTCTTGACCAACTCTACAACAATGATATCTTCCTTTAATCCCAAGTCAAACAAAACATATATATTTGTATTCTTTACCTATATCTTTATATGGAAGAGTATAGTATTTTCATTCTCTTCCTATTTCTCAAGGCTACTCAAATTCACCTCTTTCTGCACTAATGTACAAACAATATTCTCATCCAAATTCTAGTTTCTTTTAACATAGTTGCTCAAATTAATGGGCATGAAATTTTTCTTCTTCTTATCTTTCTTTTTGTTCTCTGCGTTAAGCTCTCGATGTAACTTCCAACACTTCTCCTCTATATGAGCATCAATGTTATAATGGTTAAATTGGTTGTTGGGGTCCTTGCATTGGTGTGTTGTGGCTACATTCTTTTCGTATTTTTCCCCTCGACACATTTTATTTCCCTACTTAGAATCATCCTAATACTCCTTCTACTTCAACCCACTTGATTTCACCTTATTCTGGCCTATTTTCTCTAGGTATTGTGCTTGTACACAAGTCTTGTCCACTAATATGAACTTGAAAAACATCATTTGGTTCTGCAGATGCCTGTGTAGACTATCCAAATACCTAAGGAGTACATCTGGGTTCTTTTTTGAGATACCCAACATTAGGCCATCTTTCTAAACTTTGTGGTGTACTCTTGTACACTCTACCTCTACTTCTTCCTGAAGCAATCTCATCAGATTCATTGGTCCTATACATTCCTAATAGGGTAAAATTTTTACTTTATGAGGGTTTTGAAATCCTCCCACTTAGTCATTGGAGGGTCTCCCTCCAACCTCAAGGTCTCCATGTGGATTTTCCACTAGGTCAAGACATGGCCCTCTAATTTCAACTGAGTAAAAGAATTTTTTTTCTCTTCTATATGATGGACACTGAAATAAACTTCTAATTTATGCAACTAGTGATTTAGTTTCAGGGTGTCAACCTCACCTTGATATGACTTTATGTCAAATTTTGCTTCAACATTGAATGGGGACTACGAATGGTTCATGACATTAAAACTAGGTTGATCTTTTTAGGGTTCTTTCTAGTGACACCCCCTACATTTACCTGCTTTTACAAGATATACGGGGTAAACAGGAGGTGAGAGTTACTATGATAGTGACCTAACATCCAAGTTCCAGTAATGGAAGTGGGGCCTATTACCTTTAATCTTTACTGCAACCTCTAGGAACACCTAATCACCCAGATGTTAGACAACATCCACTAATCATCTTTTCTTGGACTGGAGCTACCTATTTGACTCACTTAACAACCTAGCTACACACATGCCAAGCTTCCATGCGGCGAGAAGGCTCCAACTACACACATAGGCAGTCCTTCGTGTGTCTAAAGCTGGAATTTCTAGGTTAAGAGGCTGCGACTAGAAGACGTGTTCTAGATTTTTGGGCCTAGCTCCAAGTCAACTGCCCAAAACTCCCTAGAATATTCCAAAACTCTATCATTAACCCGTAGGAGTATTCATTTACTGTTTTTGGCCTTATTCCTACTTATACTTATCAAGTGCATGAAAATAATTTAAATAAACACTTAGTAGACAATGTACCTATAGGTCATGAATGCATGAATTCATTAAGTTCATCGAAGAATCATCAAGAAGGATTACTACCCTTTATTACTGGATACAATAACATACATTATCTCATGCATTCATACAAGATAACTAAGAGCCCATCAAACCATGAAATGGATCCATAATTAGAGCACATCATATTATGAGAAATATACTATGCATGTAACTAGCATTTAACTAGATTAGAACCATGAAAAAATAGTCATAAAAACATATATAAAATCAAAAATTTTTGTCATTAATCTCACTAAGAATCAACACATAATAACATATGCAAATTCCAACTAAGTCAACAACTTCCACATACCACCTGAATGTAGATTGGATTGAACCGAATCTATCTTTCAGCCAATCACCCCCATGCCATATTCCAAGCATGAATGTGGGATATCATGGGATAAACCAAAACAAAACCAACCAAGGCATCCAAAGGATAAACCACGTCAACCCTAAACCATAGTGATTTCACCTAAATCAGTCCAGAAATCATCAAACCAACACAAGCTTGGATGCCTCAAAATTTGTTCACCATACCTAGAGGAAATTTCTTGTCTCCACTCACTTGTCAAGGGCTTCCTGGAGAAAACCATCTCCACTCCCAACCCTTGGGATTTTCCTGAGACCACCTCACTCAAATTCAAAATCTTTTGGAAATCCAAATCTAAACCAAGAATGAATCCCATCACACAAATAGTTATCCAAGAAATGACAAGGCAAGGATGAAACCATTGCCAATCTAGTCAAATCCCATGCCAATGGCAATAAAACAGTCATGTAAACCAAATGCATGCACCATGCATTCATATCCCAGTAAGGAAATCACACATACAACATATTACCTGCAAAATATTTCTGTTGTGGCTGCTCTTCCATTCTTCACCTCATGCTTCCTTTCTTTCCTTTTCCTTTGCTTGCTTTCTTGCTTGTGTTCTTCCTTCTCTCTCTCTTTCTTGGAGTTCGATTTCTGAAAGTGATCAGCTGTTGTCAATTGTTTCTCAGATTCCTTTTTATCATTGATGTATGATATCTCTTCCTTTTCTTTTTCTCTTTTCTTTCCTTTCCTTTTATTTTCTTTCTAATTTCCCTTGCATGCACATTCTTGTCCCTTCATCTTCCTTTTCTCCTATTTTCTTTATTCGTTATATTAATTTTCCATTTATTTCCTCTTGCCTTTGCCAATGCCAATGCCAATTTCCATAGCCATTAATTTACCATAAGTGATACCCACTTTAAATTTTTTCCCTCCATTCAACTTGGAATACATGTCCCATGACCTTGGTCTTATTTTTCCCCTTATAATGTCCTTCCAATTACATGGAAAATCAATCTGAGGTTGTTACACTTTCTTTGGCTCCTTCTCTGTTTCTTCTTGATCTCTTGATATCCCCTGTAATCGAACCTCTGTATTAGGACCCCCATCTTCTCCAAATAGCCCTAGCCTATTTGTCAAGGTTGCTATGACGAGGTTCACATTACAATTTATATCCGCAATTTGTGCTTTGTGCCATGCAAAACTTTCCTCTGTGGGATAAAAAAATTTATTCAGAGATTCGATGACCATGAATGAGGTTTTGTGACTTTCAGATCGACATATATGGATCCCTTGCAAATCCCCATAATATACCTAAAGAAACTTTCTTTGATACCAATATGATTAATAAACTACCTTAGATATTCCACTCGATAATCTATCACAGTAGATCTGATAAAATTATACTTAAAAATCCAAAATATACATTTTGAGGGTTTATTTCTCTTTAAATTTTTGTATCTGTAAATTTTTGTTTATTATGTATCCATGCAATTTATAATTATGAAGCTAATAGAGAAAAATGAAATAAGAACTCACAAATCATAATTGACACAAGATATATCCTGAGAAACCCTTTTGAGAGAAAACCTAGCGGGGAGGTGAGGTCGCCCTGCTCTATTTCTCTAAATAGAAAATGGATGCAAGAACAAAGAAGTAAGGCCTCTATCCCATGGCTACTATAGTGCACAAATCCTTTGTGTGTGCTCTCTCCCTATCTCTCTTGGCCACTTTTCTTGTGTATGGGAAAAAATTCACTTGAAAATAATGGAAACCCTTTTCCTCCTACTGGCTTGGTTATAACATAGCCCAATAGCCTACTAGTGGTTAGGTTTGACTCCTTCAACTCTTAACTAGAGTTACAATATTGAATCTTCTATAGTCTTCTTCATCATGATCACATGCTTATCCCCTTTTCCAAGAATAATGGGGGTTTCTGTGACATCCTCTTGAAGTACAGTGGTCAAAATAGGAAAGTCAACTTCTGAGTGGCATAACATTTGCATATGAACTTTGATTGAGGTGATTCTTGCATTGTTAGAAGGTTCTTTGTGCATATAATATGAAATAATTATGTCATAGTAAATGTTTTACCCCGAAAAACATAGTTTAATGTCTCAATTTGCTTACAGAAGGTTTTAAACCCCAATTTTTCCAAACTGGTCCCCGCTGATTAAAATGGTCATGTGAGTTGATTCCTCCACTTTTTCTACTATAAAAGCATCAATATGGATGAAAAAAAATATAATGATCCAATATGGATCAAATATGTATGCTTAAATTTTCATAAATACATCGCCATACATAACCTTACATATTTAGCAAAAACATATCGTCTAGTTTTGAAGCTAAGGGGACAAAAGTACCCAAAGAATTACTAAGAAAACTTAAAATTACAAGACCCCAACATTCGAAAAGGACATTGGAGATGTTGACCCATAGAAGGAATGGCATTTTAAAGCTCTTATATTGAGGTCAAAGTCACTTTAACACAGTGTCACAAAAAATTAACACCATTTAGAAGCCAATAATGGTTATAATCTTGTATTATCTCCATAAATAAATGAACTCTAATGTAAAAAAAATGTATGTGTAAATAAATAATAATTGATTTCTTAAAAAAAAATCTTATATCTATAAATTATATGTTATTGAATCTACAAATCGTGTTATATGTTATTGAATCTACAAATCGTGTTATGAGTAAGAAGACAATCTTTCTATTTTTAAACTCAATAGTAAATCAAGGTTGAAATTTAACACCAAAACAATGATCTCCATACAAAATGTTGCAATAAAAACTTCATCTATAACGAAAAATTGAAATGAAAGAAATTTTCCTAATCATCTAAAGTGTTTATTCACATATATAAGTCTATAGGTTTACTCAACCCATCTACTATTTCTCTATATTATTCACAAAAGCTAAAATTAAATTTCTAATGTTACATAGACTTTACATAAACTCTAGTTTTTCTCTAAAAGGTTTCTAGATCAATGATATAATTTCATTCTTTAACTTTTTCAAAAGAAATAATTCAATGATATAATTTCATTAACTTTTTTTCAAAAGAAATAACTCTGGCACTTAATCTTAACTTTCATATTCTTATTTTTTTTTTTTTAAATATTTTTTTTTTATTTAAATTTTAAAAAGCATAAATAAAATAACTTTTAACCCCTACAAATTATCGCCCATAGATAAACATTATGAAAAAAAATCAATTCTTTTTATTCACTTTATAACTATCAAATAAATACCATATTTTTAGAGGCTTTTTATTCTTCCTCCATTCCACACACTTTGTAAAATTTTACATAATTATTTAATTAAAAATTAATTTTAATTTTAAATGGAATTTGTTTTTAGTGCGATTTTTTGGAAGCTTTTACAGTGGGTTTTTCTGGTCAAATTTCTCTAAAATATGGCAGGAATTTATTGAAATCACAAGCTTGATGGCTAATCTGTGGAATCGAGGTGCCCTAGGGATTTTCCAAAGTGTTGAATCCATATATACAGTAAAAAAACTAGTTTAACTAACACAAATCAAAATTTCACCTCAAATTTTTCCACAAGATTCTAGCACCAAAAAGTCCAAAAAATCGCACTAAAATAATTCCATTTTAAATTAGATAACATAAATTTTAAAGAAACATTATACAACATTTCTAAATATATTATTTCATGCTTAAAAAAACTTCCCTCATATAAATTTATTGTAACACATCAATTTTCATAACAACCATGAAAGCTGCTCAAGTTTTATATATGATAACCATGTTTTTTTTCAAATTATTTCTCTTCCTCCACACTTCTATTATTTCATTTTCTTGGTTTGATGTGAGACATCTAATATATACAATACTATAAGACCATTAATGCGTGAGAGTAATATATATCATTCATTAGATTTTGTATTTGTTTAAATCTAAAAAACGACATATATTACCCACCTATTAATAACCCTATAATATTATATACTACCATGGAAGCGGAACAGAGATTTGGTGGGACATCCTCTACAGTGGATTGGAAACCTAACAAATAAACGTTTTCCCTAAGCCTCGAACCCGAACCTTGTCCGAAAATGTGATGGATCAGACTTTCAGTCTCGCAGAAGGAATCATCGACCTGTGAAGTCTTCCCCTCCCCCCACGGCCGTAAATTTGGATAGTTCCTTCCTCTTGGACAGGATTGCTAGTCTACAGAAGCACGCATTGGTCAGTCATTGTCACTTTCCAACTATGGAGGACGGCTAGATAAGATTATGGATTGGTTCTAAATGGAACGCTCTCTTGGGATACATTCCGACCATTGTCAGACTCATGAACAACTAGTATAGTTTCCACTTTCTTAGTGAACATGATCTTGAGGTAATCTTTGTTGTCCCTTGGTTACATAATAAAAGCTTTCTTGCCCTGCACAAATGGTACATTGGTTTCAATCCTTTGCGAAGTACTTCTCAAAAAAATTATATTTGGGTGAAGCTTCCGGGTCTCCCTTTTGAACTGTGGACCAAGGAATCCTTGGCTGATATTGGAAATGCCATTGGAAAGTTTATCTATGTTGATCCCAAATGTTTTGGGGCAAAAGATAAAAGAGTAGCGTGGATTTTAATTGAAAAAGAATATAGAGGGGTTTTTCCTGAAGATATTGATCTAACATGGGACAACTTAGGCATTCAACAGAGGTTGGATTACTGGGGAGTTCCTTTTAGATGCTCGGTATGCCATAAAACAGGTCACTTGAAATTGACCTGTCCTTGTCGACCAGGTGGTAGACAAACAGGGAGGGATCATATTAGAAAATATTTAGTTTTCAAAACAGAGGAGGGTGGTATAGGCCAAAGATGGAAAGATGATTTGGGAAATATCTCCGGTTTGGGGCATGCCCATTGCTCGCTTTCTCGAGGCATTTCATCGGAGAAAACATCAAGCAAATCCCACAAAAGGTCACAATCTTTAGAGAATATCCAACAGGTACATTGCTCTATTATGGAGAATAATTGCAGCTCTCCTTGCAAGTCAAGGACCTCGCATTCTTTGTATATTTCTCCTTCTGAAAGGCAGATGCTCTTTTATGTTAATCCTATCCCCCCTGAACCTTGCCCGGATCAAGTTATTCCCTCTCCTCTTCCTATGCCCCATCCTTCTCGAGATATTCCATCCACTTCTCACGTCACAAATATATCATCTTCTTCACATTCACCTGGAAATCACACCTATGCGCCCCTGAGGATTGAATCCCCTCCCCCTATATTGCCCTCCTCCTCTACTTCTAAAGCGATTGCAGAGATTAAAGGAAAGGCTCCTTGTACTACAGTCACCCCACTTAACTCTCCCGATTCTTCTCCGATAAATTCATTTGAAAATGATCTGGACCTTTTGTTGAAGCGTGAATCCCTAAACCTTCGCCATCTATCTATATCTAAACCACATAAATCTCCACCTCCCTCTATCAGTCCTAACTCTACTGCAAATATAATAGTTAGAAGGAAGCAGAATAGGGGAAGCATACACTTTCGAGGTAGGAAAGGTAGGTTAGAGTTGAACATCTGGGACTTCTCTCTGATTGACATTCCTATTGTCGATCTCGCTAAAAATGGACCGCTTAGAGCAATCAAGCTTGGGGAATTGTCCAAATGATTAATATAATTTCAATGAACATTAGGGGTCTTGGAGCGGACCCGAAATTTTTGGCTCTAAAGAAACTTTTCAGATCATTCTTATTCAAGAGACTATGCATGGGTGCTAGGATTCTATTTCTTATTTTAGGCGCATGCTCCCCTCCTGGCATATGGCTGCAACAGATGCTTCTGGTCTCTCTGGTGGTCTTGAGGTTTTGTGGGATCCGGTTTGGATTTCTGCTATGGCTTTCAGTTTTTTTGCAGGTATTCTCCTTTTGGCCTATATCAGGGGTTCTACTGGGCCTTTTCACATCCTCAATATTTATGCCCCGTACAAAGAACGCCTTCCCTTCTGGGAACGATTTCTGTCCTCTGAGTTTCTAGACATTGAATCTCTAATTATTGGGGGGATTTTAATTGTACTTTGAGCAATGACTAGATTTGGGGTAGGGGCAGGAAAAACGACCAGGTGGGTGTTTTGATCACATATGTCATTCTTCTCCATAATTTCGTTAATATATATCCCACCAGAGTGGGGCCTACGTGGGATAATGGGAGATCAAATGAAGCTTATCTCGTAAAGAGACTTGATCGGTTTCTCATTCATGACAGCTTGATTGATTGATTGGGGAATCCCTCTGTCAAGATTATCCCATGCTACATTTCTGATCATAAACCCATCACTATCCAATGGAATCTGGTGGGTCATAGGTGGGGTTATCCTTTCAAATTCAACAAGGTCTGGCTGGAGGATGAGCAGTTCAATAAGCTCATTCGGGAAAACTGGCTATCTTATTCCCCTAATGATAGCCCTTGGCATTCCAAATATTTTTTGGATCGCTTATCGTGCCTCAGATTATGTGTAAAAAGATGGCAGTGGGGAATGGTGATCTCCAATAGAAAGGCTCTAAAGAAGAATAATGAATAACTAGAAGAATTTTCTGTTAGCCTTATTTCAAATAATGTGTCTCTGGATATGAGGGCTCATATCAGGGACCTTGAGAAGACAAAACAGAGCCTTCTTGCAATAGAAGAGGCTTCATGGAGACTAAAGAGCAAAGCCACATGGCTTAAAGAGGGAGATAAGAATACTAAATTCTTTCATTGGTTTGCAAATAAAAGGCGAGAATTAAATTCCATCTGGGAGATTAAAAATGAGATGGGGTCCTTAGTGGTTTCTCAGGAAGACATTTCCAGGGAGGCTGTTAAACATTTTCAGAAAGCATATAGCAGGAATGGGGGCAGTGATATTAATGACATCTTATGGGGCATTGAACCCTATCCCATTATGTTTGATGAGAAGCAGAATGATCTCCTTTATGCAAAGGTCTTTGAGGAGGAACTTTTGTCAATCGTAAAATCCTTTCAAAAAGACAAAAGTATGGGTCCAGATGGATGGAATATTGAATTTTTCATTCACTTTTTTGATATTCTGAAATATGAACTTCTGAATATGGTGGAGGAGTTTAGGACTAAGGGCCCAATTAACCACTTAATATCCTCTACATATATTGCTTTAATTCCAAAAAAGAAGCCCTCCCTCACCTTCATGGACTTTAGGCCCATCTCCCTTTGTAATATCCTCTATAAGATTATCTCCAAACTCATTGCTTAAATGATACAGAATATGTTATATGTCCACATAACTCTTGAACAACATGGTTTCCTCAAGGACAGGAACATTTTAGAGGTCGTGGTTGTTACTCAGGAATGCCTTCATTCCATGCACATTAGGAAAGCTAGGGCTGCTTTTTTAAAAATAGATCTTCAGAAAGCTTATGAATGCATAGACTAAGGGTTCCTTAGCTTTCTTCTCTCTAAAATCGGTCTAAATATTAATTTCTCAAATTGGATCATGGCATGCGTTATTGATGTTAACTATGTTGCTCTTGTAAATGGTATCCCTTCCTCCTTCTTCCCTACTGCTAGAGGTTTGAGGCAGGGTTGTTCTCTATCCCATATCCTATTCATTTTAGTCATGGACTCACTCAGTCTCCACATTAAAAGGGCTGTTAGAGAAAAGGGATGTAGTCCTTTGGTAATCAGCAGAGATATTTCTTTTTCACACAATTTGTTTGTTGATGACATTCTGCTCTTGGCAATGCTTTGTCATGCCTCGTGGAACTGTCTGCATGTCTTATTAGGAAAGTTTCAAAAGGCTACGGGGCTCTCTATAAACGGGGACAAGTTGTCTTTTTATATGAAGCATGTTAATTCGAAGATTGTTGCATATATGATCAACCTCTTTAATATTAAAGAAAAACCCCTTCATGAAGCCCTGAAATACCTGGGCTTCCATCTTAAACCTGTGGGATATACTTCAGCAGATTGGTCATGGATTCACGAAAGGTTCTTCAAGAGGATAAATGGCTGGGAATTTAAATTTCTTTCATTGTCTGGGAGATTTATATTAACGCAAGCAGTTCTGGTCCAGTTAATGGTTTATTGGGCCCATCTCTTATTCATTCCTGTTAATATAATACACAATCTGAATAGGACTACTGCTTATTTCATTTGGGGGGGGGTAATAAGGAACATAGAAGATTCCATCTGACAAAGCTCTCAAATTTGTCTCGTCCTAAAAACTATTCAAAAGCAAAAGGGTAATGAGGATAAAAGCTTGTATCATTTTGGGTTAATTAAAATTCTAATTGAATTTGAAGTGCAGAGGAGGGGAAAAATATGGAAGGAATTTCTGGTTGCTAATCAAATCAAAGATGGAGAATATGAACAGGAACAGCAAGAGATCTGGAGAATGTTTGTGCAGCTTCTTTGAAATCTGAAAAAGAACTATGTGTGTGCAGCTTGCTTGATCTTTGGTGTTGATGGAGCCTTGATGATAAGCAACCTTTGAAAATCTATTGAAACTTTGTTGAAGCTTTGTTCAAATAGCCTGATGTAGCAGTCTTTAACAGGTCTCTTTGATGTTTGTTGAACAGGTCCCTCTAATATTGGTGCTGGTAACATAGTCTTCTGAACAGGTCCCACTGCATCTTGCTTGAACAGGTCCCTCTAATTAGAATAAAGACAAAAACAACTTCTTTATTGAAATACTGAAGTGCTGAAACAAACTCTTTGAGAATTTACAATGAGGAGATGAGATAAGGAAAACAAAAATGCTAATGTTTCTCCCCCACTAAAGCTTTGACTTGTCCTCAAGTCATTATTGAATTGATGAACCAAACAGTAAACAAATAGAACAAGGAATTCTTACCAGCCAAAGAATTGGTTTTCAAGTAATAATTCGGGGTTAGAGTGTGCCAGAGTCTGGTTTTCACATCTAAACCATTATATAATATATAATATATATTTATATATATTTATATTATATATATTATATATATATATATATATTATATATAATATATATATATATAATATAATATATATATATATATATATATATATTAATATATATATAATATGAATGAACTAGGTAGAGATATCACAGCTGAAGGCTGCAATATCTCAACCTCCCTTTGTTGAGATACAGTTTGAAGAAAATCCTCCTCAGTGATGGGCCTATGATAGAGTTTCAACCTATGGCCATTGACAAGAAAGGGGTGACCTTCTCCATCAATGGTAATAAGATTGACTGACCCATTCTCATAAACTTGAACTATTTCATATGGGCCCATCCAATGTGTGGTAAATTTGGCTTTATGATCTCTGAATTTAGAGTCAAAGAGTAAAGCCCAGTCTCCTTCTTTGAACTTTTTCTTTTTGATGTGTGCATCATGCCACTTCTTCCTTTGTTTTTGCATTAGGATTGTTGTCTCCTCTGCTTGCTGCCTCATTTTATCCAGCTAGTTCAATTGTTGAATTTTTTCTTGTTGGGCTTCATTAAGATCAATTCCTAAATATGCAGCCATCTTATAAGTATGTATTTGAAATTAAATAGGAAGCATTACCTCTTTGCCATACACCAACTGATATGGTGTAAATCTTGTAGTGTTCTTCCACATGATTCTATAAGCCCAGAGTGCATCTTTGAGCTTCTCTTCCCAATTCTTTTTGTTCATTGCTACGATCTTAGTGATAATTCCTTCCAATGTTTTATTGTGGATTCCACTTGGCCATTGGCCTGTGGATGGTAAGGTGTACTTTTTCTGTGCTTGATTTGATATTTTTCTGTGATGTCTTTAACTAGATTTGAAGTAAATTGAGTACCTTGATCTGTCACTATCTCCCTTGGTACTCCATACCTTACAAAAATTTCTTCAAAAAGGAAGTTTACCACTGTTTGTTCAGTTGCCCAGACTAGTACTTTAGCTTCAGTCCATTTTGTCACGTAATCAATACATACTAGGATGTACTTCTTACCTTTGGAAGTTGGATTGATGGGTCCTATGAAATCTAGAGCCCATTTTTCAAATGGCTCTAAGTGTACTTGAGGTTGAAGTGGCATTTCATTTGTAGTTGTTGGCCTACCCATTCTTTGACAGCTATCACAACTCTTCACATACTTCTTGGAATCCTTAAAAATAGATGGCCAGTAGTATCCAAGACTAAGAATCTTGAATATTGTTCTTTTAGCTGCAAAATGCCCACCACACGGTTCATCATGGCAAGATTTTAAAATATCAATTATTTCATCATTTCTTACACATCGTCTAATAATCATATCTTAACCAGTGTAAAATAAATCTCCATTAACCCATGAGTATCGAGCACTTTGTTTGATTAGCCTCTTCTTTTCCTTTGGAGTAAAATATGGAGGTGTTCTTCCTGCGGACAAATAATTGGCCAAGTCAGCATACCAAGGATTCACTATTGAAATTGCAAATAAATTTTCATCTAGAAAAGAATCTTCAACCGGAACAACCTCACCTAGATTTTGCAGTCTAGAAAGAAAATCTGCCACCTGATTCTCCTTAGCTGGTCTATCTAACATTGTGATATTAAATTCCTGTAATAATAACAGCCATATGGTAACTCTGCCATTAGTTACTGGTTTATTCATTAAATACTTATTGGTAGAATGGTCAGTATGTACAAAAACCTCATAACCAGTTATATAATGTCGGAATTTATTCACAACATGTATGAATGCAAGAATTTCCTTTTCAGTGACTGTGTAGTTTAATTCTGCAGGTGTTATATTTTTACTAATGAAATAGATGGCATAATGACAAGACTCCTCTTTTTGGCCTAATGAGGCACCTACTGCAGTATCAGATGCATCTGTAAAGATGTGAAATGGTAGATTCCAGTTAGGTCCTTTTAAGACTAGTGTGGTTGATAACTTTTCTTTGAGTGTTTCAAATGCTTGCTGACAATTATCATTCCAGTTGAAAGGTGCATCTCTTCCTAGAAGCTTAAACAAAGGTAAAGCTATTTTACTAAAATGTTCAATAAACCTTATGTAATAGCTTGCATACCCAAGAAAACTTCTTACCTCTTTTTGAGTCTTTGGAATTGGCAAATTGACAATGATCTGGATTTTTGATGTCAACTTTAATGCCTTGAGAAGAAATATAGTGTCCTAATACTATCCCTTCATTTAACATCATAAAACACTTTTCATTGTTTAGGGACAGATTAGCTTCAATACATCTCTTCAAAACTTTTTTAAGATTCTCTAATGCATGCTCAAATGAATTACCATACGCTGAAAAATCATCCATGTAAATTTCAACACAATCATGAACTAAATCAGCAAAAATAGCTAATACAACTCTCTGAAATGTCGCTGGAGCATTGCAAATTCCAAATGGTAAAACATTATAAGCATAAGTGCCCCAAGGACAAGTAAAAGTGGTTTTGTCCTAGTCCTCTAAGGCTATCCTGATCTGGTTGTAGCCACTGAAACCATCAAGAAAAGAGGATGATGATTTCCCAGCTAATGTGTTTAGCACTTGATCAATAAATGGTAGTGGGAAATAATCTTTGAGGGTTGCTTTGTTCAATTGTCTATAATCAACACAAATCCTCCACTTACCATTTTTCTTGGGCACTACTACCAATGGGGATACCCACTGACTGTTAGAGATAGGATAGATAAAATTGACTTTCAACAGTTTTTGTAATTCCTCTCTAACAATATCCTGAATCATGGGATTCATTCGTCTCTGGGGTTGCCTCACTGGTTTGATATTTCTATCCGTATAAATATGGTGAGTGCATGTTTCAGGGTGAATTCTTTGCATATCGGTGTAGTCCCAAGCAAATTCTTTCTGGTATTTTCTCAATAATTGAATCAATTTCTCTTCTTGATATGAGTCTAGGTGAGTGCCAATATTCAAAGTTTTTCCTGGACTAATCTCTATGGTCTTGCTCTTTGTGTTTGTGATAGATTGGATAGGAAAAATGTTGTGAAATGTTGTTTGCAAAGAATGAATGGTGCATGTTTCCTGAAAATTTTGTGTCAAAAGTTCATCTGCAGCATGGTATTGTTCATTTCTCAATTCTTCGGAAACATCAGGTTGAGAAAGGAATAATTCTACGAAATCATCATTATTATGTTCTTGAAAATCATAGATTTGGTTGATGCTGAAAGCAGATTGAACTTCTGCCTTATCATTGTATTTATCATCAAGCCATAAATTGTTTGCTACTGTTGGTGATTGTGCTGATGGGTAAAGAGTGAGTTGTTTTCTTTTAGTTCCTCGTGAAATGATCATATTACCTGATCTACATCCTATGAATGCATCAGCAGTTGCTAACCATGGTCTACCAAGGATGATAGGGTGTCCTCCTAAATTGGATTTTGGCTGAAGAACTAAAAGGTCCACTGGATACTCCGAAGAGTCTAGTGAAACAATTATGTCCTCCAAAACCCTTCAGGAATCACTTTAGACCTATCAGTGAGTTCTAGAACAATTGTTGTGTGCTGCAAGTTTGTGAGTTGGAGTGTTTTCATTGTTTCAAGAGTCATCACATTTATTGCGGCCCCAAGGTCAATTAAGGTGTTTGGGGTATGTATGTTGTTAATGATTGTAGTGACTCTGGGAATACCAGTATCAACATACTTTTCCATTGGAATGGTGTTTGTCATAAGGCCAGCTAAATGTGCAATAACATGAATGGTTTGTGGATCAACTCTTTTCCTAGTAGGCTTTTTGAGGCACAGTTCTTTGATGGCTTTAGTATATATGGGAATGTCTTTTATGGCTTGTAGTAGTGGAATTTTTATATAGACATTCTTTAGCTCATCTAAAACATCAAATTGTGGTATAGATATGGGAAGTTTTGTTTGGACCAATCTGTCTGGAAAAGGTGGTGGATGCAACGGTTGCATTTGTTTATTTTTGATGTCATCATTTTGTTTCCTTTGAGTTGGAGTTTCATTTTCATTTTTTTCATTTTCTTCTTGTTTATCAGTTGTTGGAGATTCTTTTTGAAGTACCTTACCAGACCTTAAATTGATATTTTTCAAGTTAATGTTGGATATGATGGTCCCTCATCTACATTATAAGCTGGTCTCTCTGCTCTGTTATTTGGATTTGGTATAGGTTGATCAGGGATTTGAGTAGGTCTAGGAGGTTGTTGGTTAGATGTAAGTTGTAATTGTGGTGGATTTATTGGTGGAGGAGCAGGCAATTCTTGTTGAGTGTGTTGGGGTTGATGTGGGTGAGGAATTTGCTGTTTAGGATATTGCGATATGGCTAAGGATATGGCGAATATGGTTGGTATGGTTGAGGATATGGTTGATATTGTTGAGAGTATTGCTGAGATGGTGTCCATTGTTGTTGTGGGTAATTTTGGTGTTGCCATGGCATGGGTACATTCCACGAATTTTGAGCATACATCTGATCATGTGCAAGAAATTGCAAATTTTGGTTTAGGAACATACCTTGAGGTGAAGGTCTTGGCTGCCATGGTCTCTTTGCGCCTGTTATCACTCAGGTTGTCCCTACGCTCCTGAAGGGATATGGCCGAGGTAACCATAAACCAATCTTTGGATTACAGGTTCTAATTCACCTGCAATCAGAGAGGGCTCTCTCTTAATGATTTAGCTTTGTTGAGGATGATTTTAGGCTAGCTATTAGTTTCAGGGGTTTTTGATTTAAGTTTGGATGGAAGTTTAGATGGAGTGAAGATATCTTCAAGTGGAGAGGCAAGGCATAGAGTAGAAAGTTTCAAACCATTGGGCGTGGAGTCAAGGAGTTAGACTGCTGGTGCGTTTTCTTGGTCGCAAGACAAATATGAAGCAAGGTAGTTGTATATAACACAATCTTCAGGCTTGAAGAGATGAAATGAAAGCTAAGTAATGAGAGGCAATAAAGAATCTCTCAATATACTCAACAGAGGGAAAACGAATGAACTGTATCCAGGAGCAATTAAGAATTCATGGATAACTGTCATACATGATGAATTAGGGCAAATATGAGCCTAGTGGAATCCATATTTATGCCTAAAACAGATGAAAACATGAAGAAACAGCAGAAATCGAGCATAGAGTGTATTTAAACAAATTCTAAGCTAATCTTTCTTTCCGTTGTTTAGAGCGTAATTCATGAGTGAAAACAGAGATAAGAAGTACTTAATGAGTTATGCAACAACGCAAGAATTTCACAGTCAATCTTCAACCATTTAAACACAGCAACATTTCATTCTCCATGCTTGTAAGCAATCTTTGATTATAGAAAATTTTCTGGCATACAGTGCGAGTCTCCCTCAGAGCCTATCGTCCCAAAATTATAAAAACAACCAACCCTTAATACATCTACCCCCGCAGTATATATAGGAGTTATTTACAAAATATCTTCATTGGGAAATATCTGGACATGAGTGTGCCCATCTACTCTGACATGCTCAATAACTATTATGAAGAAAAAATTGCACAACAATAATTGAAAAAGTAAATGCGTTTAATTAGCCGCTATAGGTGTCCTGATTGTCGTTGACTCTTGGACTGAGAAAGTCGGTTGATGAGCGCTATGCTGATGAGTTTTTCTGGGTGTGCTATCACCTGCCACCTGTTTATATTTTTCAAATGCTTTTCAGCGCCAATTCCATCCGTTGCTAGCTTGAATTTCCTGATGGCAAAACTGTGCAATGAAGTTTGCTTGTAGAGGCAAAAATATGCAGAGAATCAAAATTACTTTAGAATCTGAAGCAGGCTTTGCCACCAATCTTCTGGTGGTAAATGATGTTTTCTTAATTTGAATAGGGTCTCGTCAGCTTCTGTATATGCATAATAATTCGGCCAGACTGGAAAGAGATGTTTGATTTCATGTTCAATGTAAAATAGATCTTCTAGTTTATTATATAAACTCTGCCCTGTGAGAGGAGTTGCTTCTTCTGTGTTGGTTGATGATGCAGTGATCTGATTCTGTACATATATATGTAGTCTATATGCATATTGCTCCTAATTCAATAACTTTCCCGCGCTAGTAACCAGGCTGGGTAAACCTCTGCTCTATAAATCTGCCATCCTTTGTCTGAAGCCCTGTACCTCTATTTGCATTTCTTGGCACTTTCTTTCTATGGTCTGGACAAAATTCCTCATGGTTAGCACCATTTTGACTTTCACAATAGTCTCTGTTCTGTTCTGAATGTTCAGTGCTATCAACTGGTCACCAGTACGAGTATTTAAAAAGTGAATCAATTTATTAGCTAACTCAGGCTTGTCTGCCAATAATGCCCTGGCCTTTTGAGTTTCATACTGAGCTAACGCCATCAAGTCTATCTGATCAAAAATGGTTTGAATCCCTGTCCATTGATCAACAAGAGCTTTGCCAATATTATCCCATAAAATTGTTTTGATTTGAGCCAGGGTTGTATGGAGAGTGAGGTCTTTCTCCAAGGTCTTTATCTTATTTTCTAGGGCCTTTATTTCCCTGGTTTTCTCAGCAACTGTAATTTTTGATTTATCATAGCTAGCTTCAATCTTAGCTAACTTTTCTTTAGTTTCCTTCATTTTTGTCATTTGTACTTCGAGGGCCTTAATCTCTTTCATCATGGCCTCCATGCCCAAATTGGCCTCTTGTGTTGTTGCTGCTGTGGCTACTGCTATTGTAGTTGCTGTTGTAGTTGAATTTGGTGGAGGTGTTGTTGTAGTAACTGCTGGAGGGGGAACCGAGATCATTGGAATTAATGGAGGAGGCCTTGAAAACAACTCAGGTTGCTTCCCTTGCAAAGCTTCTTCTAGTGCTTTCTCTGTGTCCAGTATTCTCTGATTCGTTTTCATAAGCAAGGTGCACACGTCCTCCATCTCTTTCTGTTGTGCTACTTCTGTAGTCTAAGGATGTAGAGTTGGCAATAATTTCATTTGTTTTCTGAGGGCTGCTAGATCGTCCTCTTTCTTCCTAATCAAGGCTTGTGTTCCCTTGGGGTTTTTGGGGTCATGTCCCATCTCTATTATGATTTCCTCAAGGGATTTTATCCTGTTATCTTTAGCCAATGATGAGGCCTTTTCTAGCTCTAACTGTGCAGTGGTATTGTACAAGGAGTTCTGCAATCTATGAGCTAGCAGAGCCTTATCTGCCAGGGTTGAGTACACCATTTCTCCTATCTGCTTATGCAGCTCAATCTGGTCTATTGGGTGCATGCCTTTGAAAGGACTTCCAGATTAGTTCTTATGTAGTCTGTAGTTGATTGTGGTTGCTGCACGGTGGGTCTGAAATGACGTAAAGTCATTTTTCCTACTTCCATGTCATAGGTTGCTATTAGCCTTTATTGATTTGTTGGGGCCATCCTTAATAGTTGATTATACAGCTGGAACCTTATTGGTTCATTCTTAGCTTTGATTTCAGTAAAAGCCCTTTTAATGTTTGCGCCCTTTTGCGTTTGCTGTTTGGAGGACGAAACCTCCCCACCTGGTTGTCTGTCACGCTCCTGCTGGAAGGAGCTGACCGATGTCTCCAAAATAGGAGGGATCTGTTGTCCCGAAGTCCCCTCACCTCTCAAGTTTCCAAGTGTTTCCTCTGAGATCTCTTCTTCGGCATAGGGGTTTAACCTTTGCCTTTTCTCTCCCTGTTGGTCGGTTGATGTACCTGTAGGTGTACTCTCTGCTTGGTCCCTCTTTTTACCTCTTTCCTCATGTTGAGGAGTTGGCAGCACAAGAATTTCAGGTGCTTTTGCATGCATTGAGGGACTTTGTTCTTGGTCTCTCTCCAGATTCAAAGAAGGTTTCTCCTCCATTGTACTCTGTCCCTCTGAATGCTCTATTTCCTTGTCCTTTCCTGCTGACGATATGGCTCCCTTAGCTGGTTTTGGTGAGGCAGCAGTTGATGTACTTGCTCCCACTGGTTGTGGCTGTATGGGGGGGACCTGTGCAACACATTCCAGGTCAATTCTCTTTTCAACTTCTTTCATGTCTTTCTCCAATTTTTCTTCTTCAGAAATTTGTTCATCATCTAAAGAACCTTCTACCCATTCTGGTAAATTAGCATATTGCTCTATGTAAGGGATTGGCTGGTGCACATACCCTGAGAGCTTATTTTTGACTCTCCTAAAGCTTATGAAGTGTTCGGGGTCATATGGTGACCAGTCGAAGCTTTGTTTTAACAACATTTCCTCTCTCAATATTTTATCTACATCCTTCCAAGCTTCTTCCCTTTTGTTGAAAACAAAGGGACCCAGTTGATTTCTGATTTTCAACTGTGCCTTCTTGTTTTTGCCATGGAAGTGAACTAGGTCTGCATGACTGAACTGTATGAAATATTCTAAGGCAAAGAGCCTCATGGGAACGTACCTTGGTAGCTTATAGGGAGATAACTCACTCCCATAAATTCTAATTACAGTATGGTTTTGGTAAAAGTACCAATCCCTAATGTTGTATTCTTTGGAAAGATGCAAAATCCTTTGCATTTCGGCAGTAAGTCTGGGAGGAGGAGTCTCCAATAACAAACAAGTAGCTGGGTATATAAAGAGGTTAATAAACTCACAATATGTATAGGGAGAACGTTGGGCCATATGAAAAACTGAAGTCCAAAAGACTACATATCTCCTCTCTCCTTTTGAGTCAAATTTCATGAGAGGGACTTTGAAACTGTCAGGGTGATAGTAAAGCAGCAGATGATAAATGTAAGAGGTGTATTTGAAGACTCTTTCCCTATCCATCATCATGAATTGCTCATGCATTTTGTTGGCTATGAATGTGGCATAGTCATATATGATGGCAGGGGGCTGCCCTGGAGTAAATATGGCTAATAACTGGAACACTGTCTCATCTACAAACTCCCCTGTCTTGCATCCTAAGATATAGGAAATCATATCCACCATGAGCCTGCCTGTTTCATTGAATGAAACCTGATGATATGGTGGAGGATGGTCACTCTGATATTTTGGTATCATGAACAACTGATTAACTCTTAGGATCTCTACTTTGGAAAGCCTTAGACTGCTATCAATCAGATGTTTCAGGGTGAGAGGAACCAAGGATTGGGGAGGCTCATAATTCAACATTTGATTGATGGATTGAGGAGTGATATGGAACAACACTGACCCATCTGGGTTGAGGATTTCTCTCAGAGTGGGTTCATAGCGACAATGACAGAGATGGATAAAATCAGGCAGCACATTGACTTTTGGGCGGTAGTAGATAGGCATACTGGATTTCCAAATTCCCAGGGGGTCAGTATTATTTTTATAACTGTTTTTGAATTGGCAAATAGTTTGAAGGTGAGATTCAAGTCCCCTCATATCCTCAATCTGGAAATCTCGATCTGCTAGAGGTATCCACTCTAAGTCCATGTGTGGGGCATTCAGAGGAGCAATATTCAGGGCAACTGAGGCCTCCATGTCTTGTATTGTTTGATTGAATGGAATAGAGGCGAAATAGAAAGAGGAGGTAGAGATTGAGGCTCTGCGAACAGCACGACGGGCACAGCTACTGATTTGTTATTTGAATGGACCTCACAATATAGAGTTTATGGAATGCTGAAGAGTGCCAGTACTCCAGCTAGATGCTTTAACAAGAATGGGTCGAAATTAGAGGCTCAGTGGGCACTCAACACAATGTTGAGAGGAGGGGAACCGAATTTGGCCTGGGGAGCACTAGTTTGCAGATGGGACAGGAAATTCAGGTTTTCGTTTAAGGAACAAAGGCTAGAACTAATGAAAAGTAGTATAGTTGGGCAGCTTGGCTGAATAACATAGAGATTTCAGTATTTCGCAGGCGACCATGAACAAACAGAGGGGAGGAATAACCCTTTCACAGAGGGAATTGGCTCAGGGTGTCAGTTTGCAAAGAATGACCAACTCAAATGATAGGTGCAGGGCAATGGGTGACTGGTGGGAGTAGTTTTAACAGCTAAAAACAAGTTCTATTCGGAATTTTGAGCAAAGAAGCATGAAAACAGGGTTTTGGGTAAAAATCGGGTAAATACCTGTTATGAGGACGCCAGAGGCACTTGACAGGAAGAATTTGAGCTGCTGAGACGAACTACGGTGTCGAATTTGCAGGTTGGCTGGCTGCTGAAGTCATGGGAGTGTGAAATAATGGAAAACCGCATGCACGTTGCTTTCACAATGAAAAACAGAAATGAACTAAAATAGTCATTTTCACGACTTTTAACTCAACTTTCTAGGATTTTGGCGCTTTTTGGGATTTTTAGTGTTTTCCCAGGATGACGTCATCATGACATATTTTTTGTCGTGTAGCGGGTACGGAAAATTATGTGGCAGCGGACGTGGATGATGATGTGGCAGTGGACACGGTGGCAGGTTGATGACATCAGCAAGTGACATGGCACAAGTACAATACAGTGGCAGGTGATGTCAGCAAGGGGCAGGCAGGAAAGGGTGAGGTGGAGGCGACGTGGCAAGGTGACGCGGCGCTGATAACATGCGGAGGGAAAAAGGCGGTTTTGGATTGCATCGGACCGCCTTTGGTACGGAGGCGGTATCTGTCAGGGGCGGCCCGATGCAATCGGATGCCGCCAGCTGTCCCGGTGTGCGATGGTAAAACCATCAGACAGGTGCTAACACACCAACATAAAAGGGCGCCCAATGTGCGTAATAGTCGTTGGATCTGAGGGAGGCGATCTGACGGTGGACGGGAGGAGAAGGTGCGCGGGGTTTAGCACAAGTGCGCGCGGTTTAAATAATGAAATATTTGCGGCCGCGGGTGGGTTTAGACCTTAGGTTAAGGTTAAAATAATTTCGGTTTTCAGCTATTTATCAATCAAATATTGATAAATCCTAGAAATGGAAAGCGGGGAAGGGTTAATATGGTTATTTATTCAACCAAGAGTCAAATAAATCCTGAGTGAATGCAGAGGGACTAACAGTGGGCCCCAAGTGGACCTAATGTTTTCCCGACTTTGGTTTATTTGGCTATAATTGCCAAGGGGTGGGATATTTAGTATTTATTGGGGTCTTTATATAGTCTCTTTTACAGTAGGGGTAGGGAAACATGGTGTAGGGAGCTATATAATAGAATTAGATGTTAACATGGGATCTGAGAAATGACAAGGGATGTGGGGATGCTAAGTTTATGGATTAGAAACTCAAGCATAAGGAAATTAATGGTTTTTACAAAGATAAAGTTTTACACAAGAAATGTGGCTTCTTTTCACTAAGTCAACTCAATTGTCAACATGGCTTTAGTAAGAAATGAAGTGAAACTGGATTACTTGGGCAAATCCCAAGGTCCTTGAGGGGATGTTAGTTAATGATTTTTTTTGGGAAATGAAAGGGGAATTAGTCATGCTTCCTTGTTGTACTGCCATCCAACTGCCAAGATGCCAACTTATACATGCGATGGGCCCTCCTTTTGATAAACCAAATGGTAATACCATCTTTACTTCTGCAGCCTCACACTACCTACCCAGCTTAAAAATCCTAACATATTTTCTTCACTTAGATTGGGTGCATTTGAATTAGCAAACCTGAATGTCCTCTTTTCTTTGACTGCCTCCTATCTAACTCTACCCTTATCTCTTCCAAGGGCCCAGATTAAGAAATTGGGCTCCTTTGATTCTCTACTTATCTAAAATCTGCCAAGATTAGGCTGTTTGGACAGATTATTCATTCTCTATATTCTACAACAGGAAATTGAAACCTAGGGAGACCAAGATTAAACTTTTTGGACCTCCCTTTAGATGGAAACTTTACAAAAATGGAATAATTCTTCAAAACAAGAATGCAGCAGATGAACTTTGACTAGCACTCTTTCATGGCCTCTTTCTTTGGTGTCTGTCAGCAAATATGGAGCATTGCAGCATGCAAAGTATGACATATTTGGCCTGAAAAAATGTCAATCATGAAATATGAGTAACCTGTTGTAGCAGGAGGCTAACAGCGCCCATGAAATACACATTCTCCATATTTGTATTAGCTGCCACATTACAATTCTGCAAAATCTTAACTTTAGAGTAATGAAATATATCATGATTTTCAGTACAAAAGGCACAAACTTGAATGTTTTCTAATGGGAAATCTTTTAAGGCATGTTTCTTCCGGCATTTTGGACAAAAGATAACCATCATTTGATCTTCCTCTTCTTGCCTTTTCTTAGCTTTAAGAGTGTCAATTTGAGTTCCTAAGGTACTCAATAGATCTATTTTGAATTCCTCTAACAAATTTCCTATTTCAGCTCGTGTGACACTTGCTGAAGCAAATTTTGTGGCTTTGGATGATATGGTTCTCTTTCCAATTTTGGCTTTGCTCCTAGAATACTTTTCACATAAATCAGCAATTTCTTTGAAAGGTAAGGTGGAAATATCACCTTTGCCCATCAAATTAAGATCATCTAAGTATTCCTCTCGAATGCCCTTCAAAAATATTGTTCGAATGAGATCAAGAGTCATGGATCGATGTTTTGATTTTGTAAATTGTAAGCAAATCGTTCCAAGTACTTCTCTAGATTTTCATCCTCTTGTTGATTCATCCTAAAGATATCATCTTTAGAATCTTTCGATCTACAATAAGGTTGGTATTTCTTTAGGAATATTCTTCTCA